>VDFB02343194.1:0-30168 GCA_007258455.2 Sequoia sempervirens | reverse complement strand
AAGTTGGAAAGTTGATTTTACAGGTGGAGTTGTGCATGAAGGAATTTTCTATTTCCATGTTGATTTTTGACAATTGATTTAGAAATTTCTAGTTTGTGCATTGTAAGCTCTATAAATATGAGATTTTGCTTGAGGAGTTGAGAGAGGAGATATTGAATTCATAGGGGTTATGCTGTCAGATTTTCTCCAAATGGAACATAATGTAAATCTCCATGTAAAGGCTTAGAGCCTGCAATTGTATTGTAACTGTGTATTTTGTTGTTGAATAATACAATGGATCTACACTTTTGGAGTGGGGTTTTTTACTCAAAAGGGTTTTCCCCACGTAAATCTTTGTGTTCATGTCTTATATCCTTTAATGTTTAATGATTCTATTTATTGAATTTTTTTAATGCATGTTGTTGAAACTAGTTGATCTTACATTATCTAAGATTGCATGAACTTTCCTCTAAGGATTAATGGTGGGAAATAAACTATGTTTGATTCCACTTTATGGCATAGTAGTACGTGTTTTTGAGGTTCTCTGAAGAAACATTGTTTGTCGAAGACACTTATTGATCTCAGTTGTTCATTCTAGGATGAATCAATTTCCCTTCAAATAATAGATTGTTAATTTATTTATTAATGATTTAATAAATAAGAAAACTTTGATGTTTGTTAGTTTGTGATTATATGGCTTGCTTATTAATTTAAAGATGCATATTCAAAAGATAATTAAGGTCTAGCAATAGATGTTCCACTGCCAAGCACACTCCATAATGAATGTGGTGATTGTTCGCAATTGACACACACTCCAATTAGTAATAAATTATCTTTAAATCATATATAAAAATAAAAAATCATAATTTATTTGGATTCAAAATTTCTAGATAGTTCATCTTTGTTGATATCTTGAGCTAATAGCAATACTGAAGAGTCTTAGATAAAATTAACCCCTAGATTACCAATCAAAGGGATGATGTAAAAGAGTTTTGATATATAAACCATGATTTAGCAATTGTAATATCATTCAAAGACAAAAAGAAATTTTAATATTTCCACAAAAATTCAAGATTGCAATAACAAGTTGTTTTGATGATTCTAGGGATACAAATACACCCTACAAATATATCTAGGGCTCATTAATGAATAAACTCAATTTAATGCAATAAAATCCCAAATAAAAATATTGTAACATTATATGATGAAGATCAAAAACTTAAAAATTAAGAGTCAATGGACTTAGTTGAGTTCAATGGTCAATAGAGATGTGTTCATTATTTTGATTATAAATGTTTAACCTTAACATAAAATTGCATATAAAATGGATGCATTGGAAGCAAAATGATAAAATTTAAAGTAGGTTATCCTTAAAATTTTATGTTTGGATGTGATCATGCCACTATTTGGTCCATTTAGCTTGATTTTGTCCCAAGTTGTGTGATTCCTTCCTCTATGGATTTGACCTTTAGTACCTACAAAAAATGTTGACTAGAAGCACTATTGGACCTACTATTGTAATGGGGAAGAATAGTTGACTTCTTATTGATAATCAAGCCTTTAGATTGACTTAACAATGATAGAGACAAAGAATAAATAGAGATTTTGGAAGTTAATGTGGACAAGGTAGTCTATAGAAAAACCTATAAGTATTAGTGATAGATATGTGAATGAGTTGTCCTATTTTGACTAGATTCTCTCAATGATATTAGATGAATCAAATGAATAGGGATGATGCTTTTAAATCCACACCCCTAATAACATAACTCAAGGCCTTTAGGACTAAAGGCCACATAAGAACATGAAAATGTGTATGTAAATCAATTTATTCTAGAAGGACCGCTCAAGAAGAGCATGTGCATATATTGGTATAAAACAAAAAGATTGCACTTTTCTCTAAAATAATATAAAATTTGTAAACATGTAATTACAAAACCAATTTCATGATTTTATAATATAAGCTTTCACATTATCACTATAAACACATATAAATAAAATGCGCATTGTATAATTTATTGTATTGACATGACAAAATCATTATTTACATTACCTACTTCTTGATCCATTTCACAATATTAGATCCTTGAAAAGGGTCAAAAATGAGGCTAGGGTATTTAATATTTTATAGTGAGGTTATATTACTTTATAATAGATTTAAACTCAATTTAATATATTTTAATATTACGTATTGTGTATTTAATATTAAAGATAAATTATAATAGTTGATACAAAATTGAAGTTTGAACTTAGGAAAAAATCAAAAGTTACAAAATAAGCACAAGTGATATTGCAAATAGAGTTAATATATGATATGATAGAGAAATCATAACTTTTATATTTAAACAATGTGCTACCAAGTTTTTTTTTTTTAAATCCATTCAAATATTTTATAAAATTCTTCAATCTAATAAAAAACCCACTTTATGAATCACCAATTTGAGGGGTTCCATTAGACTAGATCCCTCATGAAAGAATGTGATGAGTATATTTTATAAAGGTATTGGCACATGAAACAAGGTTGTACAAAATTGCCACTATGTGTTTGATATTGCATATATAATGGTACATGGTGACAAGACCACCAATTGGACCAAGTTTCTTGCTAATGTGGCTAATGATAATATTCATAAGATTGTTTTAGTAAAGATAAGTCATTTCAATACACATTTTGATTATTTTGTTGTTCTTTATATAATTTCCAAGTTATTAAATAGAGGAAAAGTAGTCAAATGAAGCTATTGGCTTCACATGACCTTCAAAAAATGGGTATACACAAAGGGATCATGGTGAAGAATAAAAATTTGGTTTTGTTTGAATGAAGTAAAGAAAAAAATTAATTTCAATCCTAGAGTACCATTAGATTAATGTGTAATTTGGCTCATTCAACAACTATGAACTATTTCTAAAATGATACTTTAGTAAAAATCAACCATCAAGGAGTACTCTCATCACTAAAATTGTCACTTTTATGAAAAATATTTTTGATTAATGAATTTATTATACAAGAGGGAGATTAAAGGAATTTTTACAATCATTGCAAGTATTTGCACTTGCACATTAACCTTCAAGGGAAAAAAAGGACGATAGATGAATTTGGATTCAAACCTCCAATAAAAAAATAAAATCCAAAACGCCAAAGATATCAATGCAAATTAGGGACCACATTATGATGACTTGCAACTAGCCAAGGCTTTAAGGAACCCAAATTTCCTAACTTGTTCACAATCCTAGATTTCACAAGCATGGGAGTGAGTTGTGTTAAGCTGAAAGAGGGCACTCTAGAAGATGTAGGTGAATGGATTCAATGTAGAAGGAAAATAGTGCAAAATATGGAGGGCAATACAAACTCCAAATGACATGGAATGTAGAGATGGAGTTATGCAAGCAAGAGAACAAAGTGCTCAAACTAAGAGATGAAATATAAATCACAATCCTCAGTTTAGAAAATTATAGAATTTTTTGGCATCCGACAAATTCAACTCCAGCAATTCACTGACTAAAAATTCACCGCCAACAATTCGCCGGGCTGAAAATTAACCGCATTAATATTTTTTAATATAATGCAAATGAAAATAAAAAAGTCAAAGTTTTTGAAATATATATTAAAAAATATTAATGCGGTTAATTTTCCACCGCGGTGAATTGCTGGCGGTGAATTTTTCGTCGGTGAATTGCTAGCAGTGAATTTTCCTATAGCCAAATTTTTTATAATTTTTTTAGTACAAGTTGAGAAACAACATGAAATTTTGTTCAATTGGCTCAAATACTAAAAACTAAATCTTAAAGCACTAGAAAAGATTTGTATGTTGTAGAGAAGACCCAATTTAGATTTAGAGGGATTTCAATGAGGTAACACAACAATAGGATATTATGCAATAGAGGGAGGGCCAAGAGCTTATACTCAATGCATCAAGAAGAGTCAAGGATGAAGTTGTAAAAAATAAATTGACTAGTACACTCATGCACAAAGACATGCAAAGCAACCATGGGGTGTAAATGATAAGGTGCAATCAATGACCCCTCTTGGATCCTTTGATGTATCCTTCAAATTTTGATATTGTTATGCAATATTACTAAATAGTGTGTTTTCTCACCTAATTTTGCAACACTAAAGTGGGGGGAAATGGAGAGTTGGAAATCCCGTACTTAACCCACTTTACTTTGTTATAATGCCCCATCTTTTACATTTGGACATTAATGAACAAAAGACAAACCAACAATTTTTTGCACAAGAAAAGTGGTAAAACACTTGACCACTCAATGAACCAATAGGCCCAAGGTGTCATATGCAACTCATCATGACATACTTTTCATGCACACTAATCCAAAAGCATGAGGACACAAACGGGAGATATAACTCTACCATAGGACAAGACACCAAAGTCGGCATAAAAAATAAGGCATGGGAGAGAGATAGGATTTCCAAACCACTAGAACACCCTCCTAACATCTCTATTATATGACCCTCCAAATTCCACTAAACTACGACAACTACAAGGTTCAAAATTGCCATTTTGGACTTTCTACAAGAACTTGTAAGTGTGTCAAACTTCAGACCATAAATGCAAGTTGCAACATCTTCAAATCAGACTTTGAACCTAGAATGCATCTTACACAAAGCATACATATCGAGCACATACCTTGGAGCACAATTGCAAATTGCAACCTTGCACCCCTCAGCATCCATTGACAATTTACAACCTGCAAAGACATGTTTAACCCCAAACTTCAGCCTAAGAACTACTTCAAAATCGAAAGATGTCACAAAATTACAAACTTGTGCTATACAAATGACCCCGAAATTCCAAACGACAAGAGGTTCGGACCTTAAAATCCTCTTGCATTTTCTAACACTCATTTTAATGTCATTATGTTCACATGTTTTAAGGTTCACTTAAATGATTTTCAACCTTAAAACCCTTTTTCAAAATGACATGGAGACCATTTTTGACCATTTCATAAGTTTATAGAAATTTTTAAGACATTTCAATCTTCTAATATGTTCTTCAACTAATCTCGTTAAATATTTGCACTTTTATCAATTCCCATAACCATTACGCCACCCAATTTCTTTGTTAATTGCCAAAACTTGTAGCCTCACACTCTTTTCTATGGCATCTTTGATAGTTCCACTTAACTACTCCATACAGCAAAGCACTACCAACCAGATGAATGAGATCCAATTTTGGAAGCACAACAAAGCCCTGCAAGTCGAGGCACAACTTGTGAGAAAGTTTCGTGATCGTACGACACAAGGACACTAGTAGTAGCACCTATTCCACTCATTTTGTTTCCTCCTCTAGATTGCCACCCAATGACTAAATAATAAACCAAGTATGCTTTTCCATTCCTTATCAATCAGATTTTGTCAAAGTTCAAGAAAGCGGGGATTATCATACTCATGTTCTGTTAACTATGAGATTTAAATATGATTTTAATCATCCTCCTTTCTCATCCATGCTCTCTCTCTCAATGATTTCTTCCAACGCCCATACCTTCACAACCAGCTTTTCACGCTTTTCCATTTAATATTTATATGCATTTTTCCAAGTTTGGTGTATATAAATAAACTAGTCAATAATTAATCATCATTCTTTCTTTAGTGGCATGGGGAAAAGTGCGTGTACAATCATGGATCATCACAAAGTGTTTGCCTTGAAAGAAACCAACCATGACCTATTCTCTTTATCTAAAGTAGTTATATACATTGAGTAAGTTGATTTAATCAACCCCCCACAAAATTACACACACCCTTTCATCTCATAGATCTTGTACTTTACATATGATCAGAATGGTCTTTCAATACCTCAAAAAATCACAATAAAAAAAATTAAAGCATTATAAATCAGAATTCCCTTTCATTCAAGTCTAAGTATCTCAAATTAGTGATAAAATTTAGATTTTTGTGCATTCATCATAAAAGACTATGATACATCAATACATATAAACAACTTCATAGTCAATGTATGAGGCTACTAGACAAGTAACCTCTAAAGAAGTGGTGATCATGTGCATGAAGGACGAGAAAGCAAGAGAACTATGACGATTTCAAATTATAGAGTAGGTAATAAATTTATGAATAGGAAACATATAGAAGTTGTAACAAGATGTTGTTATTAGTTCCTGTCGAAACTATTGTGGAGCCCTCAAACTATAAACAGTGATTAATACATTTTATAGTGGCCAATCAGAATTTAGATTTTTCCATGTTTTATTGAAGTGTTTTGTTGGGGATGCAAATGTACTCACTAGTTAACTATTCCGAAATTTGGTTGCTTCTTATTGCCCTGGATCAACAGCTACAACATGTTTCTAGTTTCACGAGACAAGAGAGCACACGAATTTTGAAGGAGGCTTTGATGGCTCAAATAGCTAGCGATTAGGGTAGATTTGTCGCATGGGGAGAGACACATGCCTGCTTCTATGGGTGATGCTGCTAACAAAAGCAATGCTCCACTGCTTCAAATCAATATCAAAGTTAAGGTTTGAGGCTTAAAATCTCTTGGTTGTAGTTTGATGCGGCCTTGTTGCTAAACCCTTGGCAGTTGCACCAAACATGGCGATCGGGTAATTTTCTTCTCGTTCTTTTATCTTAACTATATTCTGCAGATTTATTCATTTCATATGAAGTCCTAATTATTTGTTGTGATTGTGAAACAAACCAGGAAGAACAAGCACATCTCAAAGGGCAAGAAGGGAGGAAAGAAGAAAGCGTGAGTGATTAGATCTAAGGTTTTCCTTTTCCTACTTTTCAAAGCAATTGCAATGAACACATGAAGAATTAATGGTGATGTAATATGCAGAGTCGATCCGTTTACGAAGAAGGATTGGTACAACATAAAGGCTCCTTCTTCCTTCAACACCAAGACCGTCAGGAAGACACTCGTTACCAGAACACAAGAACCAAGGTAACACATTTCATCTTTTTATTCATTACAGATTTGAGACTTCCACAATATTTGTAGTTACTGTGCCAGCTAAGGTTTCTACAAACATATATTTTCTTACCTTTTGGGGAAATATTTAAAAGAAAACCTTGTCTATCTAATTTCAATTTCCATGCTTCTTAATTTTCGATGTCTTCGTTGGCATCATTTGACTCTTTATATTGGGCTACTTCCACAATGTTGTTGATGTAAATAAATTGCAGAAGCTTTTTCTTTCAATCTAACTGGATGAACTCTAAAGATATTGTGTACTTTATTATTTGCAGTGTTACAAGTGACAATCAATTGATAGTCGTTCTTTCTACAATTTATAGTTAGAATATATGTTGTCACTTTACAAATGTATTTTTTGGCAACTTGTATTTTGCTACCTATGTATGATTATCTCAAGTCAAGTTGTTTTTGTGGGCTTATCTATTAGTTACTCAGATTGGACTGGTTAATTAGGCTATTGTTTAGGGTTAAAAGCACAAAACTGTGTCACACATTCACTCAACTTGGCACAATTTAATTTAAGTATTTATAACTAAAAATCAATTTCGGTCAAACATATGATATAGTAAGATTCATTCTAGCTAATTTAGATACTTCCACAACTTTCTCAACCAAAATTATTGGCTAAAAATATATGGAGCACCACTTTGAGTCCAATTTACCAAGAAAATCAAATTATTTGAAAAAATTGAAGTTTCAATAACTCCTACTAATGTAAATAACATTTTTTTTAAAATATAAAAATACAAATCTAGGAAAAATACTAAAACTTAATTAAAAAAATTGAAAAAAATATGATGCATTAGATAAAAGAATCTATTTCAAGATGATATAATTTTTTTTCCATTTTAGATAAATATTTAATATGAAAGTTGGCATCCGATAGAAATAGTTGTTTTTTGATTCATGCACATTTTAATATTTATTTAAAAATATATATTTATCAAAATTGGAAAAAAAAATATCCATGCACTAAAATTCAAATTATAAATACACACAAAAAATTTGAAAGAAAAAAAATAAAATTTACTATAAAAACTTTGACGTCTCATCAACTTAATTTTTCAGCATTTTATCAGCAACTAAATTATAATGTTAATTTATTAAAAACTAGTTTTAAATTTTTTTTTGATTTTTTTTTTAAAATACAAACATAAAATATACTAAAAAAATACATATTTTACTAGTTTAAATCATTTCAAAATTCAAAACATATAGCCACTTTTTAGTGATTCAAGTTTAAAAGTTAGATCAGTGTTGGTCGTTTCCTTTATAAAGTGTGACACAACTTTGTGCTTTTACCCTTAGCAGTATACACCTTCAGTTGGGCATTGAGGGCATTAAGTTTTCTGTTAATATATCTTTAGTTTCCTAGTGTCTTCCCATAGTGTTCTAGTAAAAACCCTATGAAAATCTTGAATATAAATTCATATTTTATCTACATGATCCCATCTTCTTTGACTATTACTTGTACGGATCGTTCATGTAGTGAATGTCGGTAAATTGTAACGTAGACAAAAGTTTCTTATCTAAACTTCCAAAAGAAATATTGTAGAGGACAGTGCTTTTTTGTCTTGGCAAAAGAAGAGCTTTTGTGTGTAGCGAAATGTAGCAGCCCCCCTTGTCTCAAAAATTACTCTTTTGAAGTAAGTTTTAACTTGGCAAGATAAGAGTTTTTCTGTGTAGTGAAATGTAGTAGTCCTCTACACCTACGAAACTACTCTCCCGCTGTGATACTCCTATTTTTTTCTCCAATCTTTTTGGGGCACAAAATTTTTATTAAGCTATTTTTTGGGGACCACCTATGCCACAAAAATAGCAGCAGTTGACCCGCCTTTAAATAAAATAGTCAAGTGAGTAGCTGTTATGGGGCAATCCACTATTTTCTATATCTATTTCTCTCTAAGCCTTAGATTGTCAAGAATTTACATCCTTTGTACAGATTTTCTTTTTTATGTTTCCACTAGTCTACAATACTAACATACAGTTTGCAGTGTTACTTGGTTATAATCTCAAGGAGATAAATTGTGCACATTGTTTTGAGCTTGAAAGTGTTTTGAAGTTACTTTTGAAAATTGGATGCAAGTTTATTTTCCATAATTTTCTTTTAAATATATGAGTATCTTTATACTGCATATTGTTTTGGTAGCCATAAACATTGAACTTGGATGTAAACTTACTACAGGTTGAAAAACAATGTGCACACTTTTATTTCGTTACAATAATAGAAGCAGAAGAAGAGGCGGGGTTAGTAATATGAGTAACATCCTCTGATATTATTGTGCATATTTACAGGATTCTACTAAATTGTTTTAGAAAAATTGTTTGCTGCCAATTGCTAAAGGATATTCTAATGACTATTCAATAGTGCAATTCTATCATCAACTTTAACTACAAATTTAAAGCTTTCAAAATCATTAGAACATATTTACAACAATTGTATTAGAATACAGTTATTGTCTCAAGTTCTGATTAATGAGGAAGGGTATTATGGATTTAAACTTGACCATAGGTAACATAGCTTGGATTTATTAAAATTTCTTCTTAGTTGATCAATTGTACATTTGTATATATTATTTGAGGTGTTAAGTGATTGGCAACTTTAGGGTGTCACTAAACATTCTTGTGTATGTTTAGCTTATAATTCCATTACAATTCATTTCTTATTAGTATAATCATTTATCTCTTCAATTTTTGTGCAATCTAATGTCTTAAGTACAAATGCGTAAACAATGAAAGCATTGATTTTATTTAAGTGACAACTATCTTGTGGTGAAGAAGAATCCATTGAGGTGTCAAGTAAGATTGTTCTAAATTGTAGAACAGAATGAAAGAGCGGAAAGTTTTCATGAGAAAATCAACAGCAGACATTATGGCCACAGAGCAAGAAGAGAATAGCTATTGAAGCTTTGTTGAGTGCTCTAATAGATTCGGAAATGACAAATGTGATTGGTCTGAAGACAACTCATGAGATTTGGACGAAGTTGGAGACTTTGTATGAAGGAGATGTACATGTAAAGGTCGCTAAGCTACAGAGTTTGAAAGGAAAGTATGAAAACTTGAAGATGGGTGAAGATGAAAATATTTCTTCCTTTATGCAAAGAGTAAATGAACTTGTGATGGGTATTAGATGTGTCGATGGTACCTTGGATGAACAAGAAATTGTAGCTAAAGTGCTCAAATCATTGCCTCTCTCTTACAAATCAAAAGCTCATGCTATTGAAGAGTTCAAATCAGTAACAAATGTGACAAGAGATATGTTGATTGGTAAACTTGTTGCTTTTGAGTTGAGTGAATTTGGTTAATCTACCCCAAGACTAAATCTGCTTTTAAGGCTTTTGTATCCAGAAGAAACAAGCAAAGATATGATCCGGGAGAGTTTTAGAAAGACATTCAAATATGAGGAAGAAATGAAACAGCTTGAAGATGAAGAAAGAGAGGTAGAAGAGTTGGAAGCATTGATTGTGAAGAAAGAAGGTAGAGGACAAGGTAAGTATAAACGAAAGTTGCCTATTAAATGTTTCTCTTGCAGTAAAATAGGTCATTTTGCCTCAAGGTGTCCTGAAAGAGTTCCTAGGTCTAAGCCTAACAAACCTAGATTTCAAAAGAAATGCTATTATGCTGAAGAAGGTGTGACTGATGAAGAATCTGATAATAAAAATGGAAATGAAGATGAATGGGTTTTCATTGCTATCAAGGAAAATGGTTTGGTGGCTATTGAATCTGCTAAAGTTGAGAAAGCTCTTGCAGCCCGAACTAAAGAAAAGGATGAGTGGGTTATTGACAGCGGATGCTCACATCATATGACTGGTGACAAAAGCAAATTTGTAAGTCTAGAGAAATATGGCGGTGGGATTGTAAGATTTGGAGATAATAATGCTGGTGTGATTTATGGCAAAGGATCTATTTGTCTTGGTGGTAAACATAACACTGATGATGTCCTTTATGTTGAAGGCTGGAAGCATAATCTGTTGAGTGTTGGACAGATGGTGGACAAGGGTTATGATCTTCAATTCAAAGATGGAAGATGCAAGATACTTGGAAGTTCTGGAAATATGATTGCTTCAGGTACAAAGACAAGAGGTAACATTTTTCACCAGAGTTTTTCTAATGTAATTTGTTTAATTGCTCAAGTTGATGAAAGTTGGTTATGGAATAGGAGGTTGTGTCATGTGAATTTTGATAACATTGTCAAGGTAAGCTCCACTCAAGCAATAAGAGATCTACCTAAGCTAATGAAACCTACTAACACAATATGCAAGGAATGTCAGATGGGAAAACAAACTAGAGTCTCTTTTCGGAGCAAAAAGCATCATTCTAATGGAGTATTGGATTTGGTGCATACTGATCTATGCGGTCCCTCCAGAATCAAAAGTCTACAAAGAGAAAGGTACTTTATGCTACTTATTGATGATTACTCTAGGATGATATGGGTTGCTTTATTATGAGAAAAATGTGAAGCATTAGAGAAGTTCAAAAGTTTCAAAGCTATGGAAAAGAATGAGAAAGGTCTGAAGATTAAATGCCTAAGGTCAGACAGAGGTGGTGAGTTCACTTCTCGGGAGTTCAATTCTTTATTTGAAGAGCATGGAATCAAAAGACAGTTATCTTCTCCCCAAACCCCTCGACAGAATGGAGTTGTATAGAGAGAACAAAACAATTTTAGATGTTGCTAGAACAATGATGATAGAAGGAAATGTGCCTCACATCTATTGGAGAGAAGTTGTAAACAATGTTGTATACACTTTAAACCAGGTAAATGTCAATGGTAATTCCGATAAGACTCCTTTTGAACTATGGTTTGGTTATAAGCCTATTGTTAAATATTTCAAGATCTTTGGAAGCAAGTGTTATATCAAAAGAGATGAGGACATAGGAAAGTTTGATGCAAGGAGCGATGAAGGAATCTTTCTAGGTTACTCGACTAAAAGCAAGACCTATCGGTGCTATAATAGAAGATTGAGAAAAATGGTTGAAAGTGCAAATGTTAGAATTGATGAGGACTCTGCTAGATCATCGAGATATTGTGGATATGATTCAGATGAACATCAAGATAGTACAGACAAAGGGAAGAATGCTTAGACACATAATCAAGTTCAAATTATTATGGTAAATCAAGAAAGTCAGGAAGGAGAGAAAAGTGGAAGTGCAGAAGAAAGAACAGAAGAACCAAAAGTACGAGAGAATCCTAAAATTCTGAGATATGTGAAGCTAAATCATTCTGAAAGTCAAATTATAGGAGACAAGAATAAAGGTGTGCAGACTAGAAGAAGGATTGCAGAAGAGTATGTAGAAGTTGAGCAAATACAACTTCATAGGAGCCCAGTGATTTCTGCAAGCAAAAAATACCTGTTACAAGAAGAAGCAAAGAGAAGCAACAAAGAAGTTCTCAAAAGATGTGGAGCTCAATATTCACCAAAATGAAAATAAGAGTTCATGTTACAAAAGAGAAGATTGCAACTACATATAGGCCAAAAAAACCTAAAAAAGGAAACTCTAGGCTTGCAAAATAGTAATTAATAAAATAATTAATTACTATTCACCTAATGTTAGCTTAAGTGTAAAAAGAGGTAAAAGGGACTTTAATTAATTAAACAAATACTGTTTAATTAACCAAGTCAATAACCAATTACTCTAACACCCCCCCTTAAGCTAGACTTAGGGAGAAGCTAAAACCTAGAAGAAGCTACTGAAAGAAAAAAACAATGGGTCCCGGCAACATGGCCAGATCAGGAACCCAAGTACAAGGAAATCTCTATGAAACGGAGAACAAGGAGAAAACCCAGTGGGAAAAAAACTCCTCTCCAAAAAGAGATAGAAGAACATGCTGAAAGAAACATGAAGGAAGGAAGGCCTCATAAAGACCCCCCAAGGACAACTTCCTTCACCCCAAGCATAGATCGCAACTGAAGATAGCGCGGTGAGGCAAAAGGCTTCGTGAAGATGTCTGCAACCTGGTCTGCAGTGGTAATATACTCCAAGAGGAGAACACCCTCCTGAATCAACTGTCGGATGAAATGCATATGAAGCTCAATGTGCTTCGTCCGCTGATGCTCCACCGGGTTGCGAGAAATGTGTATAGCACTCTGATTGTCACACCAAAGAATAGTGGGACTATCAGGAGGAAAACCAAACTCAGTCATCAACTGTCTAAGCCATAAGATCTCCTGACTAGCGAGCACAGCAGCTCGGTACTCAGCCTCTGTAGATGATAATGCATGAGCAGTCTGCTTCTTGCAAGACCATGTGATAGGACCAGAGCCAAGACAGAAAACAAAGCCAGAAGTAGACTTCCGATCATTGACATCACCAGCCCAATCTGAGTCAGTGTAGCCAACAATGTGAGGATCCCCTGATGTGTAGTGAATGCCATAAGAAAGGGTGCCCTGAATATACCGCAAAATACGTTTGGCAGCTTGCCAATGACTCTCATGAGGATCATGGGAGAATCGAGAGACAAGGCCAACCGCAAAGGAAAGATCAGGACGAGTGTGAGTCAGGTACAACAAACTGCCGACCAACTGCCTGTAAAGTGTAGAATCTACAGAAGGAGTGGGGCAAGTAGAAGTCAAAACAACCCCTGACTGAAAAGGTGTGGGGGCAGGCTTGCAATCAAGCATGCCAAAGCGCTGAAGCATATTAAGAGCATACTTCTGCTGGTAAATGGAGATCCCATCAGAAGACTGAATCACCTGAAGACCAAGAAAATAGTGCAGAAGACCGAGATCGGTCATCTCAAACTGCTCCATCAAAGCTCGCTGAGCATGCTGAATCATAGAGGATGAACTACCTGTGATGAGGAGATCATCAACATATAGAACAAGAATCAGGATCTCACCCTCAAGATTCTGAATATAGACTGTAGGATCAGAATGACAGCGTGTAAAACCAGTGGAGAGCAAAAAAGAGTCCATCTTCTCATACCAAGCCCGAGGGGCCTGTTTGAGACCATATAATGAACGCTGAAGTCTGCAAACCAAAGAAGCATCCTGAACAAAGCCTTGAGGCTGCTCCATATAGATCTCCTCCTGTAGGTCACCATGCAAGAATGCACTCTTCACATCCATCTAATAAATGGACCAGACCCGAGAAGCTGCAAGGGATAGGACAAAGCGAATAGAATTCATCTTGGCGACAGGGGCAAATGTCTCGGAGTAATCAATACCCTCAACCTGTGAGAAACCCTTCGCAACAAGACGTGCTTTGTACTTATCAATAGAACCATCAGCAGCATACTTGGTGCGATACAACCATCTGCACCGAACCATCTTTCTGCCCTTAGGAAGAGGACAGAGATCCCAAGCACTATTTCTCATCAAAGAAGAATACTCTTCCTCCATAGCACTATCCCACTCAGGGTGACCGGTCGCCTCAGAAAACTTTTGAGGATCCTCTGAAAGAGCATGACTCAAAAGACTAGAACCCGCAATATGAGAATGGGTGCGACGAGTGTCTGAAGGATCACCTGCCAGAGATCCTGTTGCCTCAACAGTAAAGCGAGCCCATTTGGGCATCTGAGGTGGAGCAAGAGGAGGTGGAGATGGGGGATCATCAGCATCCTCATCATAATTATCCTCAACATAATCATCCTCACCATAATCCTGAAGAGGGGCGGTGGGAGGAAGAGGTAGGGAAGGAGACACTGGAGACAGGGTATCCACTGTGGGAAGGCGCTCATCAAACTGGACATCCCGTCGAAACAGGACCTCTCTGGAATCAAGATCAAACAACCTGTACGCCTTAACATCCTCACAATAGCCGACTAAAATAAGGGGTCGACTCTTCCGCTCCATGGCTCTTCGCTGAGCATCAAGAATAAAGGCCCATGCTTCACTACCAAATACTCGAAATGATGAAACATCAGGCTTGTCATGAGACCAAGCCTCCTCAGGAGTCATATGTCGAATCGCCTTGTGAGGCATCCGATTCTGAATATAATTGGCACAATTAACTGCTTCAGCCCAAAAAGATGGATCCATGGACCTGGACTGAATCATACAATTCGCCATCTCTCGTAAAGTCCTGTTCTTTCGCTCAGCGACACCATTCTGCTGAGGGGTGTAGGGAACAGTAAACTGATGCTGCAAACCATGCTCAGTGCAAAAATCTCTGAAAGCCTGATTCACATACTCCCCCCCATTATCTGTACGTATCCGCCGAATAGAAAGGCCAGACTGCTTCTCTACAAATGTCTTGAAGATTCGAAAGGAATCAAAGACATCAGACTTGTACTTAAGAAAGTACACCCATGTGCGTCTGGAGAAGTCATCAATGAATGTGAGTACATACTTGGCCCCAGAAAAAGAAGGAGTGGGAAATGACATGAGGTCACTATGAATCAACTCCAAGGGTGCCAAAGCACGAGTGGCGCTTCCCTTCGGAAAGGGATCCCTGTGATGCTTTCCAAGCACACAACCATGACAAACACCGTCAGTGCAGGAAATCGGGGGAAGACCAAGAACAAGTGCCTGAGTACTCATCTGCTGAAGATATCGGTAATTGACATGGCCCAAACGCTCATGCCAAAGCTTACTCACAGAATCTGCATGTGCTATAAGAGATGAACCTGTACCCGCAGAAGGCTCAAATCCATCAAATCTGTAAAGACGAGATGCAGTATCAACATACCCAGTAGCCACAATCAAATCAGAGTCATGGAGGTCCCGAATAACCACATGATGTGGTGAGAACTCAACTGTCTTACCAGAGCCAGAATGGCAAATCTGATAAATGGACAAGAGGTTCATCGAGATGTCAGGAACAACCAAAACATCCTGCAGAGTACCCCCATCCAAGGTGACAGAACCTGAACCCAAGACAGAAAGTTGTGAAGAGTCACCCACTGCAATCTGTGAAGTACCACAAGAGGCAAGACAGGTGACCAACTGCTGAGTATGAGTCATATGGTGAGAAGCACCAGAATCTAGAATCCAAGTGGACCCATAGGTCGATGCGCGAGCAGTGAGAGCATGACCTTTCCCTGTGGAAGGAGAAGACGACTGAGGTGAGGAGATGTTATGCTGATGCAGGGCTTCCTCTAAAGCCTCTAATCGTTTCCAACACCTGGAAACTGGATGTCCTTCCTTGCCACAGAAGGTGCAAGTGTCTGCTGATTTCTTCTTAGTCTTGGAGGAAGACTCACCAGACTGCGAAGATTTTCCCTGTTTTGGATTAAGTGGTGGTTTGAAATCAGACTTAGGAGGTGGTTTGGAGGAATGCTCACGACCTGTTGAATCTTTCTTGGGCTTCGGTTTCTGCTTCGGTTTCTCCTTAGATGACTGAGCAACCAATGCTTTGTTCTTTGATCCTGAGAGCATGTCAATCTGAGAAAGGTGTGACTGCTCACGAGACAAACGCTCACAAAACACATCAAAGGTAGGCATGGTAAAATGAGTACCCAGACCATCCATGGTGGAATAGAATGAAGAAGAAAATATCTGAAATGGACCACGAAGCTTCGAAAGGATCAAGTAAATGCACTCTGTGTCTGACTTATTCTTGCCACAACCCTGTAAAATAGTGCGGATTGTTTTGAACTGGGTCAAAAAATCCTCAATGGTGGGAAATGATTCAGGTAACAGTGAAGTCAACTCAGCCTCAATCTGTAATGCTCGGAACTCATTAATAGTCCCAAAAAGTGTCTCAAACTTCAACCAAATGTCGCGAGGAGTGAGCAAAGCATCAAGGTGAAATAGAAGGCTGTCTGAAACGTGCAGAGATAGCAAACCCATAGCTTCATCCATCTTGTTCCTGTGCTGGAGAATCTCAAAAGGACGCTGCAACTGAGGTTGAACCTCATCTAGACAAGACCACAACCCTCGGGACCTGAGAAGCCTCGTCATACGAGACTTCCAGGTGTGATAGTTGTGTGATGTGAGTAACTCAACTGAGGAGTCTGCCATGAAACCCTGCACCTGTACCTGCTGGTGTTTTTTATTATTATGTGATCTTTCAGAATAGACAGAAGATGCAGAAGGGTTTGATTGTTTTTGAGAGTTTCGGTGTTCTGTATTTCTGATATAAATGACAGAAAGCGAGAAAAAACACCCCCCACAAAAGAGAAACCCAAACCCTAGTACAAACGAAGGAGGAAGCAATGCATAAGCAAAAAAGCTTCAAACAAATTTGCATGTACCTGAATAAAATTCTAAGAACAAGGATCACATATCTGAATAGTGCAGGTTGAGAGCTTTCCAACGCCTATTCGTTTGCGAAAAACGGAGTCCGGATGCAAAAGATATGGCTCCGGGAGTGCAAAAAACAAGTTCTGACTTTGACTGAGAGAACAGCATTAAAACGGAAAAATCAGGAAATCAGACCTGATCCATCAGAACGGCGCCGGAAGTAGCTTTCCAACGGTATCTCGTTTGAAAAAAACGGAGATCGTATGCCCATTTGACACCCGATTTTGTGAAAGCTCCTGAAAATGCATAAGAAGCTCCTCCAGAGCCCTCAGGGGCTAAAAAAATAGACCCCTGGTCCGCTAGGCGACCAGGGGCTGGGCGTCAGATCCGGTGACTAGGCTCAGTGAGCTGAGGCGAGCTGGGCGGGCGAGCTCGGGCTGGGCGGTGGAGCGCGGGCAGCGGTCAACAAGGCGGCGGAGACCGGGCGGCGGTCGACAGGGTGGCAGTCAACAGGGCGGCGGAGACCTAGGCGGAGGTCGACAGGGCGGCAACGCGGGCGACGGCCGGGACGCGGAGTCAACAAAGCCCGCGGAGATAGGGAAAAAACACGGCAACGGCCAAGACCAGAAAGCCCGTCGGGGGCAGAACCAGGAGAGCTCGTTGGCGGACTCGGCTCGACTAGGAGCTCAGTGCGAAGTGGATGAGCACGGCGAGTGGTGGCCGCCAGCGGAGGAGCGGGAGAGCAGCAGCTGGACGCAGCGGTGCGCGGCGGGGAGCTCGGCGAGTGGTGGCCACCGGGAGGTGGGTGGGTGGTAGCCGCCCTTCTGAACTGGGAGGGCAAAAAAAATAAAAAAACCTGCATTTTTTTTATTTTTTTTGAATTTTCTGCCTCAAAAAACACCAAAAAGCACCAAAAAAATTTCGATAAAAAAATCGTTGGGCAAGGAATATAGAAACCCCAGATCTGCTTCCAATGAAAAACTTCTCAAAACAAGAACAGGTAGCTACAGATCTGAAGCTCTGATACCATGTAGAAGTTGAGCAAATACAACTTCATAGGAGCCCAGTGATTTCTGCAAGCAAAAAATACCTGTTACAAGAAGAAGCAAAGAGAAGCAACAAAGAAGTTCTCAAAAGATGTGGAGCTCAATATTCACCAAAATGAAAATAAGAGTTCATGTTACAAAAGAGAAGATTGCAACTACATATAGGCCAAAAAAACCTAAAAAAGGAAACTCTAGGCTTGCAAAATAGTAATTAATAAAATAATTAATTACTATTCACCTAATGTTAGCTTAAGTGTAAAAAGAGGTAAAAGGGACTTTAATTAATTAAACAAATACTGTTTAATTAACCAAGTCAATAACCAATTACTCTAATAGAGTATTGTCTGATTTCCAAGATTGAGCCCAACAATGTCAATGAAGCTTGCAATGATGAACACTGTATGGAAGCTATGAAGGAAGAACTGATGCAGATTGAAAAGAATGATACATGGATTCTTGTTCCCAGACCTAAAGATAAAAATATGATCGGTACTAAATGGGTCTTTCAAAATAAGTTGAATGAACAAGGTGAAGTGGTCTAGAATAAAGCAAGACTGGTATGTAAACAGTATTCACAAATGGAAGGTATTGATTTTGAAGAAACCTTTGCCCCTGTTGCCAGAATTGAAGCTGTAAGATTATTTCTTGCCTATGCTGCATATAAGAACTACAAAGTTTATCAAATGGATGTGAAGTCAGCCTTTCTAAATGGTGAGTTAGAAGAAGAGGTATATGTTGAACAGCCAGATGGATTTCAACTGACTGATAAGGAAGACATGGTTTGTTGATTGAAGAAAGTTTTATATGGACTCAAGCAAGCCCCCATAGCCTAGTATGCTAGAGTGGATAAATACTTACTAAAGCTTGGATTCAATAAAGGTACTACTGACAGCAACTTGTATTTTAAGTTGGATCATGATAAAGAGTTGATTATTGAAGTCTTTTTTTATGACATTATTTTTGGAGGAGATGATTATCTATGTATGAAATTTGCTGATGAAATGAAGAGTGAATTTGAAATGAGTATGATTGGAGAAATGAAATTCTTTCTGGGATTGCAAGTCACTCAGTTAGACAATGGGATTTTCATATCCCAGTCCAAATACGTGAGAGAGTTACTGAAGAAGTTTGGCATGGAAGACTCAAATCCTGTTGGTACACCCATGGTAACCAGATGCAAGTTAACACAGAATGATGATTCTCCTAAGGAAAATCAAACAAGATATAGGTCAATGATTGGTGGATTGCTCTACTTATCTTAGACCAGACTAGACATCATAAATGTTGTGTGTATGGTTGCTAGACATCAAGTTGATCCAAAAGAATCCCATGTGACTACTATAAAGAGAATTTTCAAGTATCTGAAAGGAATAGTTGATTTTTGGCTTTAGTATCCTAAAAATGATGATCTTACTTTGAGTGCATGTACTGTGCGGATTGGGCAAGAGATGTAGATGACAGAAAAAGAACTAGTGGTGGTGCCTTCTTCCTAGGGAAGAAGGTAGTGTCTTGGTTGAGTAAAAAGCAGAATTCCATTTCCCTATCTATTGTTGAGGCAAAGTATATTGTTGTTGCAAATAATTGTACTCAAGTGATGTGGATGAAACAGATGTTAAAGATATCAAAGTAGTATATGATGAGCCAATTGTCATATACTGTGACAACTCAAGTGCAATAAACATATCAAAGAATCTCGTGCTACACTCTAAGACCAAGCATATATCAATCAAGTTTCACTTCCTGAGAGAGAAAGTGAGTGAGAAAGAAGTCAGACTAGAGTATGTTCCTACCAAAGAACAGATTGTAGAAATTTTCACCAAGTCGTTGCCAAAGGATACTTTTGAGTATCTCAGAGGGATGCTAGGGGTAATTACCCCTCTTGATATGAACTAGCGATACATTTACTTGCATCAATTTGGGTGCTTCAAAGCTATATTCTGATCCAGATTGATGTTTTTGTGGCTACTACTCAGGGGGAGTAGTCAGATGTGCAGATATGTGGTTCAAAGCTTGTGTGTGGAAAGATAATGCTTATCTTTTCCATTGATGTCAAAGGGGGGGAAGAGCAATGTGAAAAACTATGAACTATTTGGGGAGAAGAGCTTTGTGGAAAAAGATCATGTGGAGAAATGAGTCAGAATCTAAGGGGGGGTAAGTTTTGATTGAAAGTTGGGTTGATGGTGTTTTTCACATCATGTGTTGCCATCAATGCCAAAGGGGGAGATTGTTGGATGTTGTGGTTGTTTTGTTGATATGCAGTTGTCATTGATGTCAACACTATTAGCATTGTTGTATTGAAAGTTGTATATGTCGAGGATATTAAGAAAATTGTTAAAATAAGAGAGTTGCAGGTTGACAGTGGAACAGTGAAGGTCATGAAGGTGTCTTGCCCAGTACATTGATGATCAGTCATTGTGGACTAAAGGGTTTATTGTTGAGTGTATCTAGTTTATCCACCAGAAGTTTCAAAGGTTCGTGTGAAGATTTGATTGTGTTATGAACAGTTGTGTTCTGACAGTTTTTCTTTGGTTTCAATTTGTGTTCCTGATTGAAGTTGATGTGATTCCAGTTGTTGCAGATGCTTCTCTGTTGATTCTTAATGTGTTTGGATGCTTCTAGATCATTCTTTATCTTTGTTGCACATCTGCGTTGATCAATTTGTTCATGGTCGGTGATTTTCCTCTTGTGTGTTCGGGTTTTTATGTTCTTAGCTGACATAGTGGTTGTAACGTGTTGTGAATCCTTGGACATTAAAATTTGAATGATTGGCACGCTCGAGGATGTTGTTTTGGGGCACAATATAATATTGGCCAACAGAGTTTGATTCGCATTGAAAATTTATTTGTAAATTTGGGCCGACATTGTAAATATGTTTTATATTTTGGTCAACAAAGTTGTTGATGTAAATCCATGTTGCGAATATATAAGAGTGGTTGTTTGTGCGAAATTAGAGAGAGTGTGAAGTGAGGAAGAGATAGAGAAAGTGAAAGTGTGTGAATAGTGATCTAATCGTTCGACTACAGAGCAGAGTGTGAAGAAGTTTGAGCGAAGTGTGAAGGAGTGTTTTTGTGCTTAACTGGAACTATAATCAGGCTTTTGTAGAAGCTATTTTCTTAGTTCATACCCTGCAGATCTAATCCGAATTTCTGTAAGATAGTGTGTCTTCTTTGGGCAGTGAGCCCTCTTGTATTTGAGAAGTGAGCTCTAGACAGTGTGCCTGAATGCATGTGCATTCCCATTATTCTTCTTTATACTTTTAACAGGGTATAATATTGTGGATTGACATCCACCATGGTTTTTCCCCTAACAGGGTTTCCACGTAAAAATCTTGGTGTTCTTTATGTTTCTGATGTACTGATTGTTTATGATTTATTGTTCATTCATCATATCTGAGATTAAAGTTAAGTTAAGTTTGAAAAGTTTAAATATCTGAGACAATGATTCACCACCCCCCCCTCTCAGTTGTCTGTCCTTGTTTTCCCAACAGGCTTCTAGTATCAAAATGACTCTTCTTTCTTCATCTAAAGGTGGCAAGTATTTGGATGGTTCAACATGTTATCTCAATTCCTTTTTAAAGCAAGAAGCATGAAATATGGGGATTTTGTTGTTCTCAAGTAGCTCTAGTTCATAGGCTACTCCCACCTTTAATATTTTAGGGACCATATAATCTAAGTTTAACTTCTCTACTCCTTGTTTCTTCAATGAAGATTGCATGTAGAGTTGTAGCCTTAGGTAAACCATTTTTCCAACTTCTAAAACTATTTTGGTACACCACTTGTTTACATAGAGTTGAATTATTGGTTCTAAGTGTGTTGAAGATAGTCCTTGAAGGATTTCAATAATTCTTGACTCTACTTGATCATATATGTTGCTCTAGGAACCCTATTTTTTATGATTTCAAGATCCACAAATGTTAGGGCATTATATCCATACAAAGCTATGAAAGATGGCATACCTATGGACATATGGTAGGAGGTGTTATAACAATGTTCTCCAAAATGTAAGCACTTTACCCAAGCTATTTGTTGCTCAAAAAAATTATTAAGCAACCTTCAATCCACTTGTTAACAATTTATTTGTCCATCAATCTAGGGGTGATAACTCCTACTAGGAGTGAGCTCTAATCCTGCCAAACAAAACAAATATTGCCAAAAGTGACTCAAAAACCTATTGTCCCTATCACTAAGATTGTTCTTAGTTAATCCATGTAATCTAAAAACCTCTTTGAAAAATAAACCAACAATTTGGGAAGCCTTGGAGTCAAAAGATATCTCATAAAAATGTGCATGCTTAGTGTGTTTTTCCACCACTACAAAGATGTCTTTTCCATTTATATTGTGCAGCATAATGTTAATGTCCATAGATATTGTGATCGACAGATTAGTATGGGCTGACTACACTTGATCCATGAGGATATGAAGCATAATCATTCCACTAAATGTCAATCCCAATAGAGATCATTCAAATAAACACTAAACTAGGAATTCATTAAAACTTAACATATTAAACTACGAAAGCTTTAGAAATACCTATTCTAATCTATTGAAACTTATCCTATTAGGAGAGTGGTGTCGCATTGATGTGGAATGGCAGCCCTTTCCCAATCCTGTGGATAAATGAGTCTGTTTCGATTGATTCTATTGAAAAGAATCGACGAAACCGATGATAGATGTGTGATGAGACATGATTTTAAGCTAAATGAACATGATGCAAGCTATTTAATCATGATCTATGTTAAGATGATTGATAAGGATGTATGCAAAACTAATCTAAATGGATTTTAAGCTAAAAAAGATTGAAACCCCAATTACACAATACTAAATGGATGCATTTATGTTATCATGGAAGCCATTAATGGAAGCTAAGCTAATATGTTGCAAGAAATAAAGCTAAAATGATGTAAAACGTGAGTGCAAGTGAGTGATTTTAACAGTATAAGTTTGATGTTAAAAGATGGATCCCTTTGTCTCCAAATAGTGACCTATTTATAGAAGGACAAATGAGAAATGGAGGGTTGAGATCAAAAAGGTTAATCAACGGTCAAGGATGGAAGAAGTTGGAGGCATGGATCATGGATTCTCATCAATGGATGAGAATCAATGATGAGATTTAATCAAGGGTTCACCTTTTTCCAAACAAACACACTTTTAACTTGCACAAGAAGTCATAAGTTAACTTGCACAAGAGGTCTTGTAAGTTTGTTACAGAAAGGAATATTCCCCTTTGTCAAATGAGTGAGGAAAGAGAATATTCTTTGGAATATTCTCATGGGTGAGGGGAATAGATATCTAGCAAATTAAAACAAAGTTTTAATGTGCAAAAGGGGGAAAGGAATACTCCTTTTAGAGGAATGTGCAAAGGAGGAATATTCCCTTAGAATATTCCTTTGCAAGTAGGGAAGTAGGGAGGGAATTAGATTTATTAGTAATTAATTAAACAAAGGTTTAATTATGCAATTAGGGGAATTAGATAATATTCGTTAAATAAAGTGATTTAATGAAAGGGGGAAGATGAAATGACATTTAATTAAATAACTTAAGATTATTTAATTAAATAAGAAGATTTAGGGATTTAAATTAAATAATTTGATGTATTTTAATTTAATAGGATGAAATGTTAGCATGAAAAGGGGGGAATTAACCTGATTAGATTAATTAGGTTAATAGATGAAAATGACATAATTAATTAAATAGCTAGGCTAATTTAATCAATTAAGTGCAAAGAGGATGGGTTTTAGGAGGAAATGATGTTATTATACCTGATTCAAGTGCATGATATCATTCAGGACATTTTTAAGTGTCTATAGATATGTTTTTCCATTTTTTTACAGGAATGAGAAATGGATGAATCATGCCTATCGAATAGACTTATTCCACCTTGTTCTATAGGAAAAGATGAACATTCCTTAATGTGCTTGAGCACATCCTTTCATTCCTTTCTAGGGGAATCTCTTTAATCTATTTATATGTTTTAAAATACCCCAAATTCCTAGCCAATAGAGTATCATGAATTACCCTTAAAATATTTTCCTTCATATTTGACTATGGAATCAAATATATCCTCTCTTTATGCAAAACTAGGTCTCCCACCATTGTCAACCTATTACCTTGAACTCCTCCATCCAACAACTTAGTAGTAACACCATTCTTGGCATATTCAAATATGAAGGTGATGACCCAATTGGTATATATGTCAAAAATGGCACATAGAGTAGGTATCCAAGATAATGCATCGACAACTACATTATGTATACGCTTCACATATTCAATATCAAAATCATATGCCTGTAACTTGCTTATCAACTTATGTTGTTTGTCATTCAGGCTTTTCTAATTGAAAAAGTACTTAAGCCTATTGTGATCAATCTTATCCATAAATTTTCCACACATCAAGTATCATCTAAACTTCAATAAGGCATACATGATATCTAGCATCTCCTTATCATAAATAAAAAACTTATTTTCTACTTCTATTAATTTTCTACTTTCAAAAGCAATGGGATATTGTTTTTACATTGAAACGGTTCCAATACCATCACCAAAAGCATGACATTCCAACACAAAAGGAAGTTAAAAATGTGCTCGACAACAAATACTGGACAAGAACATGTTACCTTTTTCAAATTATTAAAATTTTGCTCGACAACATTTGGCACTTAGATGCTCCCTTCTTAGATTTTTGAGTGATATTGCGAGCTAAGAGAATCATTTTACAAACCTTCTACATTAGCTACATAATCCTAAGAGTCCTCTTAATTGATACATTATTGAGTGGCAATCTCAAATGGCTTGGATTTCCTTTTTTCCACTTGGACTCCTTATTCACTAATGGCATGTCCCAAGTACAAAATATCCCTAAGGCTAAACTCGCACTTCGATTATTTGACAAAGAATGAGTGTTGCTTCAATATGCTCAACACTTCATCACAATGCTTTAGGAGCTCACAATTTTTAGTATATATCAAAATATCATTGAAGAAAACTAGCACAAACTTTCTTAACTACTTGTTAAGTTCCTTATTCATGCATGATTGGAAGGCTTTTGAGGCATTAGTCAAGCCAAAGGGCACGATTAGAAACTCAAAGTGTCCACAATGACACCTAAAAGTGGTCTTTTGAATATCTTCATCCTTCATTTTGATTTCATGCCATCCTGAGCATAAATCAATCTTTCAGAAGTATACAACTCCATGCAACTCACCTATTAGTTTGTCAATCTTTGGGAGAGGATATCTATTCTTGATTGTTTTCTTATTTAATGCTTAAGTCAACACACATCCTCATTGTACCATCCTTTGTCCTCATTGATACTACTATAAAGGAAAATGGACTAGAACTCAACCTAATGTAGTTGATATCCAATAGCTTATATGTTGCCTTCTCTATCTCTTCCTTGTGGGTCCTAGGGTGACAATAGTATCTATCACTAGCTTTGAACCTATTTCGAGCTCAATAATGTGTTGGGATCCCTAATCAAGTGACAATCCTAAGGGAATGCCTTGAAAAATTTTGTCATGCTTGTCTAGCATATTGTGCACATCAATGTGGTAAGCATCCTTGTTCATGAATGACTATTTTGGTGTGATCATGCAATTAGCCGCCCAAGCTACTTGTCCTCTCCTAAAAGCTCTTTCCATCTTTTTAGCAGTAATTACTTGGAGGCTCAATTTCAAAATTCCCTTGAGAACTACTTACTTTTTTCGCATCTAAATTTCAATTTCATTGATTGGTAGTTCAATGAGAAATCTCCCAAAGATTGTAGCCATTGTGCTCCAAACACCGTGTCAATATATCCCAATCTAACCACATAGAAATCCTCACATATCGAATTATCTTTGAGAGTCATTTTCGACTTGCAAATTATTTGTGCACATAGTACGATAAACCCATCAACCATGGTCACATTGAATCCCTCAAACTTCTCAACTGCTAATCCCCTTCTTGCAACCAAACTATTGTCTATAAAATTGTGGGTTGCTCCACTATCAATCAAGATGATGATCCCTTGGCCTATTAACAATCCACGAATCTTGAATGTATTGTACCTTCTATAGTTCCTTCACCTAGGCCTCCTCTTACATCAAATTCTTCATTTGTTTTCTTGACCTCAACTTATTTTGTTTCCTTATTTGACCTAACTTCAATATAGTGCACCTAACCTTTGCAAAGGCATTTGTGTCCTCACTCCCAAGGTTTTTTGCAATGAAAATAGTGTTGCTTCTTCCTAAGTTCATTTTTATTGTCTTCATTTCTTTTTAATGGCGGTAGTCTTATGTGTGCTTAGTTCTCCCTTTTGGAACTTCTAGTTTATAGGTAGAGCATTAGCATAGAATTTACTCCAAAGCTATATCCCTTTAGATTGCCTATTAAAGAGTGGAAGGCTCCAATACCTTGACCAATTCCTTTAGTGTCTCTACCAATCCTTCTACAAATAGAATCATGAATCTTTTCTCAAATACATCAGGAACTTTGACAATTGTCTTCTAAAAGTCACCTATGTAATATTCCACTAATCTATAGTGTTTTAGTTGTCAATTCTCAAAATTGAATTTCTATATCAAATCTATCAAACTTTTCAATCAACCTTTGGTTGGACTCTTCACAAGTAGTGATGAGACTATGCCCTTGTGTCACTATACCATGGTACCACCATTCATGGGCTACCCCTTTCAAATGGAGGGAAACCTAATGGCTTATTCTTCATACATTGGATTTAGAGACAAGTAGGTGTTGATTTTCTGGATCCAAGCAGATTGAACAATTTTGTGTCCCATCAAACATAGGTATAGGAACCTTGCCCAAACAATGTTGCAATTCCTTACTAGCCTTTTTCTTAACTAGTTTCTTCTTGATTGAAAGACCATTTTGGAATTTGATGTTGCAGAATACAAAAAAAAAAAGACATCTCAAATTTCTTATTCTAGGGCTTTGTATTCAACACACAAAGTTGAAAAGTCATCAATCAACTTAGTTGACTATTCTTTCGACTAATCTCTTTCCAAGAATTTTGGTTGGAAGGGATTGGGTGAGAAACCAACTAAATAATTAACCTGTGATGCACTTCTCCTTCCAATATGTGATTTTGGAGTTTTACGAATTTTTTAACCTTGCAGAAATTGCATCAACATTGTCATGTCTTTGAGTGCTTCGGCCATTTCTCTTTGCCCTACATCCAAATTGATCATAGCATCAAATATGGCCTTAACATTTTCTACCTCTATCAAATCACACCTTTTGTCTACCATCTTGTTTCTCCCAAATTGCATAAACCTTTAATCCACAAGTTAGCAAGATCAAAACTATGATACCAATGTAACATCTCTTATTAAGGATATTTTATATTTTTTTGATTTAACTCCACGAAATACTAATGATGGAGTCTTATTTCAAACTAGATCCACTGCAACAAGTAATGTACTTAATAGAATATGCAAAAAATGAATTATAAACTCTTGCAAAAAGAACTATCAATACATCAACTTGCAATAACTAATTACTCATCTTATTACAATGAAAATTGCACTTACAATCAAATTGAATTTACCAAACTTTCAAGAACTATAGCATCAATATATTAATAAAAATATATGATGAATCTACAACTAATGGTTCTACAAGAGCCACCTTAGAATTACAAACCCTGGGCACTAAGAGAGCCACCTTAAACTCAAACAAACAAGCACTATAGGAGCCATCCAAATAGAGATTCAATGAAGCTCAATTACTATTCCCATGTGCAATTGTCCATGTCTAGTTCAAGGTTTTTGTCCAGTAACCATCCATGGAAATCAAGGGGTTTCCATCCTCCAATCTCCAACAATAGATGAACAAAGTATCCAATCTATTCAAGTAAAATTAATGGTAACCCCCAATCTCCAACAATAGATGAACAAAGTATCCAATCTATTCGAGTAAAATTAATGGATAAACAAACATGTTCTCTCAAACCCCATCTAGATCAAATATGAAATTTTCAAATTCTTTTCCTTTCCCTCCAAAATTCATCTACACTCAATCCTCGGTTGACACCATTATTAAAATGATTAACTTATTACATAACATTTGCGGCTTCAAAATCAAGATGTGCATTGTAAAATTTGGAATCTTATGACAAAAGGACATGACACATCAATAGTAAAATTTCAATGTTGCCATGGGGATATTATATCATATTGATATTTAAAAATTGTTTATAATCAAATTTGATTGTTATTTCAATTTAAAAATATATAGAAGAAAATGTGTTCCATACAAGTTTATAAAAAACTTGAGTAAAACATTTTTTTTTGTTGGGGAGAATATTACATAAGTACTTGCACCTTGCAATCTCTATCATAAGCCAATTCCATTCCGATGTTACCAACTAAAAATTGATTCAAGACATAAGAAACTTAATATTTATGGCAAGTCAACCATTTATAATGAACTCATACGAACAGCTAAAAGCATTGCTATAGCAATTAGCTATACTTTATGCACTTGCCTTCGTCCAAGGCAGCGAGAAAATTTGAAAATCATATACTACTAATTATAAAATTTCAGGCCCTTTACAATGAGCCCTAATGGCTTCATTTTGCTTTCACAAATAGTAGCATATATTTTGGTCTTTCAATGTTCGGTCTTTGTTTCGTAATTTCCACACAATATTTACCACTTTCTATAAAATTTCGGAGGCATCATTGAACGACATGTCATGGCATCAAAATCTATCATCTACAAACCTTTCGCTTTTGACAATTCTTTCTCTATTTTCTAAGTATTATGGCTTATGCCTTTAAGCTTTCATTTATACTTCTTGTGAGCCCCATTACCACCACGTGAATATATTATTAACACCTCCCTCTAAAATCCACAAAACTTTCAATTTGCTAAGGTTAAGGTGGCTCTTGATCCAACAACTGTCGTAAACAATGATTAATCAAAAAGGGAGGCCCGCCATCCTTTACCCTTTGGAGAGGTATATGACTTCTCGATCACTACGTAAGCATGATCCATCTGATCGTTTCTTGATCCAACAATCTAGTTACGTAATTAGAGGGCCGTGAACTTTATAATTTTTTATTTGAATTGAAATTAATTATTTGACAAGACTTCAAAAATATTAAGGCTTGACACCAAGGCCTTTGGAAATGTATTCTGCAATTTGTATGCAAATGCAATTCATCCTTGAGATAAAAAGCTTTTTACACCTACAGTTACAGTGTAAAAATACCATTTAATTTCTTAAGTACTAAAACATGAATCGCCTATTGACTATTCAGAATATAATTTGAACATTTGCAGTATGCTATTTGATCCATAGCTTATAAGTTTTACAAACACAGACACGCAAGTAAAGAAAAGATAAGCATTGCAACAGAAATCGTGGGAAATTCCAAGGGCCAGGTATATTATCAACCAATACGAAATTAAGTCACAAGGGCATGGTCTATTGTTGCAAACAAATATTTGCATAATAAAATTCACATCGACTTTGTGATAAAGGATTGTATTTTATTTGCATTCCAATATAAATCCTGCATTTAATGATCCTTACCCTTACATGAGATTCATCATTTTCAATACAATGCAACTCTAGGATGTTATCATAAAAGGGGTTCTCCTAGAGTTGTGCTGACAGTAATACACCGCCTATGGATAAACAGCTTGTTGCCCAAGAATTAGGAATTCTTGTTACGACAAACAATAAAAACTACTACTTAAACTTTTGATTCCCACACTTTGTATTTGCAAATTCGTGTATTGTTAACATCTATGTTCACTCTAATCCTCTAATTTCTAATTTCAAAAATAATCTTTTTTGACAAATAATATTATAAAATACACTATTGAAAAACTCGGACCATTTGCTATAGCAATTTTGTAATATTTGATTTATCATTGTTACAACTATTTGGTAATGTCTTCAATATTTTTTAACTTCATGTGTACTGCCCCCCCACCTATATAGGTGTTAATAAAAAACCTGCAGAATCATAGTTAGCATCTACCACAAGATCCTCTGGTGCTGATAATTTACCTCAAATGGTTGTTTATAGACCTTACCCGTTATTACTACCAAAATGCATAATTTACGAAC
>VDFB02343193.1:41021-108449 GCA_007258455.2 Sequoia sempervirens | reverse complement strand
CAGTGGATACAATGGTTAACTCCTAGGTTCAGACGGAATTGAGAAATAATGATTATTTGTGGAGTTATGTTATTTTAATTATTAATAAAGTGATTACTTTATTAATAATTATTTATAAAGTGCAATTATAAATTTTTAAATTCACTTTATGTCCAATGGGGCCATGACCCTCAAAAAGGTCACTTAAAGTACATTAAATATTATTATTATTTGAGCGCCCATTTATTAAAGTGAAAGGAAAATATTAAATATCATTTAAATAATTTAAGAGAGGCTTCTAGAGAGAAATTGACCCCCTTTTGGAGATGAGTATAAAAGGCACCAAAAGAAATGAAAAAAGGTATCATTTTGATCATTGGATCATTTTATACTTGTGCGTTTGGAGAGCTCTTCTCTTGGAGAAGGAAACCTAGGATTTCTGCATATTTTGGCATTGGAGAGCGTAGCTTCTTCATTGTATCAGCATTCTGAGGTTGTGAAAGATCTTCTGAAGATTGTTTAGAGAGTTGGCTTCAACCAGAGGTCAGCATTGTGCATACTTGTGAAGGGTTTGAAGGAGAACATTGTCAAAATCTGAAGATAATCGTTGCTGTGTGAAATCAACCAAATATACTGATGCTAGGTCGTACACAGCAGTGCTAGGGGCTGTATCATTCTTCTTTTGTAGGCCGTACAACCTTGTTCCCAAGGCGTGATCTTCTTGTGTGGGCAAAGCCAGCTCTGGAGCAGCAAATGTAGTGTTCACCTTGAGTCTCTGTGGGACGGAACGGGGACGGGCGGGATCGCCAAGCTCGAGGGACATCAGCCCACTTGGGGACGTATGACTAGCCGGGGCTGGGGCTGGGGTGGCGCTTAAAATACATATAGTACTTGAAAAAATTAGTTATAAAAAGATGTATAACAATATAATTACATAATTGTAGAAGCCTAAGGAATAAGTAAAGTTAACACATAAAAACAAAACTTAAAACTTAAAAGATTAATTGTTTAAACACAATAACACATTGCAATAATATATCATTTCATTGAACTAGTGAACCATTGAACATTGAAAATCAAAATGAAAATATAGACATTGGAAAATGCAACAAGAACTAGATGCTTCATAATTTGAGTTTCATAATGACATAATCATGATTCATGAATCATAATTACAATCAAGTATCACTGTATCATCAATGTGCAAACTTCAAACTTCAAAAAACAGAGTACAAGTAACAAAATACTAGTAAATAGTAAATACAAAATGGCTCCAAGCTAATGGCCTAATGCCTCTAATGATCTAATCATCTCCAAACTCCATGCCAATCTCTTCATCACTGGAACTGTTGGACTCCACATACTGAAGCTCATCTAAACCAATACCAACCAACCCTGTCTGTGTAGGATCATCATCTAGCTGTGCTGGCTCTTCTGGCTCTACATCCCATCTGGCTGCTGGACTCTCCTTGTATGTAGTTGTATTGCGGTCAAATAGACGTAAGGCACTATGTACAGCCACAAGCTTCTCTGCCCTCCTAGAAGTAAGCATGTTCCTCTTAACAGAGTGAATGAAGCTATAAGTGGACCAGTTCCTCTCAGCAGCAGAAGAACTAGAAACCTGGGACAACAAACGAATGGCTAGAGTAGTAATCAAAGATCTAGGCCCATGCATAGTCCACCACAACTTGGGGTCCTTCTCTGACATAGTCTCCAAATCTACGTTGGCCGCCTCTGAATATCCCCAAAGAGTGGCAAATTTTGTCCACTCAGTACAAAGCAAGCTGGCCTCTACAGGATCATACATTCTGTCAATGCCCTTCATGAACCCTTCCTTCACCTCAACATCCTCTATAGGTGTTATTCTGCCGGAACGTGGCACATACCACTTTGGGTTCAATGCATAGGCAGCCATGTGTAAGGGAGTGTTGAGCTTCTCCCATCTACGCTGAATGATTGGATAAATGTGCTTGGTGTAGAATTGCATTGTGGGGTCCTTCTCTCGCACTTTAGCCTTCATTTGATCAAGCATGGAATCAATGCACTCGTATACCTCTCCAAGGGAAGGTGCATTAGAGTCCCCAAATCTAATAACTTTGAAGACTGGATCAATGATGGAGACAATATATTTGGCATCAACCCAAAAGACATCATTCTTCACCACCTCCTTAACCCTCAACCCCTGCTGTGTCTTCGACTCAGGCCATCGGTTCCACTCTGCTGTCATTACCATTATTTGCAATGGCTCTTGCAACTCAAGCATCCTCTCCAAGAGAATAAAGTATGATGCATACCGAGTCTCTATAGGTTTTAGGAATTCCTTCTTGGAGAAGGTCCTGAAAAGTGCATGCGAAGTATGGTGGTTGCAGATAAACATCTGCACATCTCTAGCATCACTCACAATTGATTTGATCCAGCTGATTTTGCCCATGTCTTTAAGTGCATTATTCATAGAATGCACACAACAAGGAGTCCACCAAATGTGTCTATAGGCTGCCTCAACCAACCTCCCTGCAGCTCTACACACATAGGCTGCATCTGTCACTACCTGCACCACATTTTGTGGCCCAACCTCCTCTATGGCATCCTTGAGGATCTGATACTGATAATGAGCATCCTTGTTATGCCCTGAACAATCAATAGCCCTAAGAAAATAAGGGCCCGCTGTAGATGTGACCATGACGTTGATGAGTGGACGATGCCTAATGTCCGTCCACCCATCCATGACTATGCTGCATCCACTTGTGACCCAGGTTCTCTTCATCTTCTCCATCAAAATATTAATCTTGGAAAAGTTTTGATCCAAGATTGTTGTCCTCAATTTAGTCTCCCCTGGTGGCACATATGATGGTCCTGCTCTTATTACCTTTGACATAGCTTCCTTATAATAAGGAGAGCGAGCCACATGGAATGGAATGCCATTGGCAAAGAAGACTTTGCCAATAGCATCATCTGCCTCATCCTTTGCTTGTGTATTAAATAAATCTACCAATGGTTGTGAACTTGAAGATGCAACTTTACATTTCCCCTTAGGCTCTCTTGCACCTGAACTAAATGGATTTGGTGGCCTTTGACTCTGCAAAGTAGAAGTAGAAACTGCTGCAATCTGATCACTCTGACTCCTTTGTCCCAATGTGGCAGTCATAGGTGTTGCTTCCTCATTAGTACCCCATAATTTTAGAATTTCAGCTCTATACTTTGCATTTTTTTTCACCTTTTTGCAAACACCTACACCTTTGCCTCGAATAAGAAGTAAGTGAGCATTAGTTCTAGTAATGCTCCCTTTCTAGTCAATATGACAAAGGTGGCACTTCCACTTTCTGGTGCCTCCACGTGTCCCAGGCTGTGTTGGCATCTTAGATGCAAATTGTTTTAATTGTGATTTTGGATTTAAGGGGCCCTTGGCATATCTTTGGAGGATTTTTGAAGGGCATTTATCTTTTCTACTCCCACTAGAACCTATTTCAGCTTCAGTCTGAATATTTAAGTCATGTTCACCCTCATCTATTTGAAAATCTGAATCATCAAATTCATTTTCACTTCCACTTCCAATTTCTGTTTCAAGTTCAACCTCTTCACCCTCAACCTCATCATCACTTCTATTGACTGGTGAACTCATTATGCCTTATGGTAACCACGTAATGTCAAATGATGCTGCAAACAACAATTTCAAAACAAAATCAGACCTTTATAAATTTAAAAATTTTAAAAAGAAAAATAAAAAAAACAGTATTATCATTATGATATTCACAGAAAAGTTGAAAACTGAAAATCATACAGTATTTGAGATTCAGTCTTTCAGATTATGAATTATGAATTTATGATTATCAAAAATTTTGAAAAAAAAAAGCAGTATTTAATATTCAATGATTCATATAAATTATAAAATTATAAATATTTTAAAATCAGTATCAGGGTTCAGAAAATGTGGAACTAGAAGCACAGTTGTAGGCAAAATATCAGTATTAAATTTTCAGGGTCACGAAAATGGTTGATAACAAAAAATAAAGAAATCAGAATAAATTTGATCCATTATTACTTTGAAGAGGGATCTCAAAGGAGACTAGAACAGTTGGAAAAAGAAAAATTCTTGAAACAGTTGTATCCAAATATACTTTGAAAAGTTTGCCTGTGGAAGCCTCAATTCACTAAACCAGAATTTTAGGCAACAAATGTATTTCTTCTAAAACTGAAAGCAAAAAATCTGTGAAATTAAAACTTAAAGAAAAAATGAATCAAATTGCAATGATATTCGTTTGTTCTGTATACAGTCATGATAACATGAACAACACAAGCTCCTTATTTTATTAGGCTTAGCCTTCAGGCTTCAAAAAATCAAAATGTGGAAGCATAGTTGTATGATGTGAAATTTTTGACAGTATGCCTCAAAGAGATGTCATCTCATGGAATGCAATGAATCAGAATTTAAGAATTATGAATATGATAAATCATAAATCATAAAAATAATAAAATTTAAATGATTTTTAAATTTAATAATTTATAATTTTATTTTTATTTTTTAAATTTTTACAGGTTGAAGTTCTGAACTTGAAGAGGTTTTCGTTTTTCTGTTGGGGTTGGGAATGCCTGCCCGCGCCGGCTCAGGGAATGCACTGGGCGCAGGCTTCGTAGAAAAACGAAATAAAAATAAATAAAACAAATAAAAAGAAATCAGAGATTCAAAAATGATTCAAGAAAAACAAAAAATATAAATGATAAATCTAACCTAGTGGTGGAAAAAGGCCGACGGCGAAAATGCAAAAAAGTAAAAACCCTGCTCTCCAAGTCTAGTCTCCAGTTCCACTTCAATCTTAGACTACAAGCTCTTACGGCAGCTCTTACCTAGGCGCACAACATAAAAATGACCAAAATAACATATTGTAAAACATTATAGTTTATACCATGTCATTGTTTAGATTTTATTTTTTTAATAAAATTATAAAAATATTATTAAATTGCAAGTTTTAGTTTTGGAGGGGACTTGGGAGACGTTTCCCAGGAGTTTCCCAAGTTTCTCAGGCGTCTCCCTTTGAGAAACTTCAGGGAAACGTCTCCCTCATGGAAGGAAACGGCGGGGGGACTTGGAGACGGCGGGGGGATGGCGGAGGGACGTTTCCCAGGTGTCTTCCCGTCTCGGAAACGTCCCCATCTCGGAAACTCCATGTTTTTTGGGGGGGACGCGTCCCCGTGGAACACTGGCAAAATGTCACATTGGGGGTGGCTAAGGGACTGAAGTAAGTTTGCTGTGTTTATCAGGTGGAGAACTTTGTATTTGCAGTAGATCGACCTCTACAAGGGTTTGCCAGTTGCTGCCATATATTTCAGAAACAACAAATAAACATTGTTGGAGTTCCGGTATGAATGTATTGTTTTGCAAAGGGATTAAGTCTGATATTTGAATATTCATGATGTATTTGCAATACTATGTTTAGATCAGATTTGTAAGTTGATGCTTCAATTTAAGTATCACTCTATTTTGCAAAATAATATATATTTCTTGCTTTGCCTGACAATATTATTCTTATTTAAATCAAAACCCAAGTCAACAAAGATACATAAGGCAGAAATTCTTAAATTTCGCAAGTGTCCACCTGGTGAGGGTTATTACAGTGGTATCAGAGCGGTTTCTTGCCATCCTGTTGGGGTTTATTTAAAAAAAATCCATTGAGCTCACACAGTTGAAATTTAAGTGATTAGCACTCAGTTATTTAGCTTCATTATTTTCCAGTCAAAATGAGTTCAAGCAATGACAAACAAATTGTATTAGGTGATTGGAAGTGGTTAGCCAGAACAATATATGAATAGGGTGAAAAGCTTGGCAAAACTTCACAATCCAGATATGATACATTATGTATTCTTAGGAGACTGGAAGAAAGTTTAAGTTTGGTGGAACTGTCACCTTCAACATTGCTTCAGATAGCGATGGTTCCTGTAGTGAAAGCTTTGGGTGAGCATAGGTATTTGAAACATAGTGGCAGTGAGATTAGGCTCACGGTTGCCCTATGCATCAATCAGTTTATGAGGATCACAGCCCCTCGAGTTCCTTATGATGCGATCGCCATAAGAGAGGTCTTCCAGCTGATCTTTGACAGTATGGTTGGGATTGATGACATTGGTAGTCCTACATTTGGAAGAAAGGTTAAGTTATTAGAGTTGATGGCATGGGTGAGATCATGCGTTGCCATGCTTGATTTTGTTCATCATGATCTTGTGTTGCAGTTGTTCCAACTCTTCTTGGAGTCCATCAGTTCGGCACATGATCGATCTACCTAGGACTACATGGGTGTTATTAAGACTTCCATTATTGATAACATTGATAATGTATCTCAGCCTATCATGACACTGCTGATGCACAAATTGTTGTAGATTTTTTTTTTTGGTGGTATGGCCGATGTCTTTCCACATAACTCAGTATCTTTGACAGACTTCCAAAGAATGTTCAGTCAACCTGCAGTGAATGCTTTAATGATTTTGAATTGGCAGGTCTCAACAAATTTCTTGAGATGGTCTTCAATTAGTTTTATGGAAGAAACCAATTTTTTTAGCAGTCTTCAAACATGTTTTAACCTCAGCATCAGCAGAGAAAATGAACTTTGAAGGTCTAAGGATTAGAATGATTACAAAAGGAGATCTTCAAAGGTTTGAAACTTGGTGTCCACAGAAAAGTTGTCCTTTGTAAATCTTTCAAAGCATGGGAACTTGGTGTTAGACTGTTATGTAAAGAATGCCTATGGCATGCTGGTGTCTGCAGAGGGCATCATCTTTGAACAATCTTCAATATTTAATAAATCCTTTTGTATCTGGCATATTCTTTCAAACATATTCTCTTCCAGGATGTCTGGCATGGTTATCGTTCTGTTTAGCATTTGGCTGAAATTGCATCAGCAATTTTTATAGGTAGTTTGATTGGCCTGGTATTATTGGTCTTCTTGTCATCGGTTCGGCCAGGTCTAGAATATTTTCTTTGGCTTGGTATTGCTGCCATCAGTGGTTCAGTATAGCCTGGGATTTTTTTCTTGAAATTATTATGAAACTTAGATTTTTTAATTTTTTTTTTAATTCTCCATTTTGTGACGTAAAATAACTGGTTATCTTCTGAAGCTTCTGTTAAAACACAAAATGTCGAGGAATATTGTTTCTATTCAACACAAGTTTCTATTGTTTATTATCTTATGATTTGTAAATCACCAACTTTTGGATCCTGGTCTGAGTTTGGCCATTACCATGTGCCCATAATTCTCTTCTAGAGGCAATCTCTCCATCGACTTTGATTCACTTAACTGGCTCTGTGGTACACATTTTGATACCATATTGACTTGATAGGCACAAGAGAGTAATGGAGAGAAGCAATAGACCACCCATAAATCTTTATTAGTTAATGCCCTTTATGGACATGAATTTATTCAAGTAATCAATTGTTTTAACTATTTACTGACATCATTATGATGTAATATTGCTTTTCTTGACAATCTGTCCTGATATTACATTAGAAGTAAACATTAAATGTTAATAACAATTTTGATGTTTGGTCAGAATAAACTGCAATTTCTATATCCTTGCATTTTCAAAGGAGAATATGTTATATGCTCGTTGCCCAAACATTCCAGTATGACATGTAGTGACAATGTACTTAGATTGCAACCAGGAATGAATATCTCAGTTGATTGTAGTGATTTAGTTCTAAAGTCTTGCTGCTAAATGAAAAACTCAAATAACTGGAGGCAATGCTTTCTGTAGCCGTCTAACTTCTAACGATAAAATGTTCTGACTCTGAAAAATAAAGTGAACCTCATCTTGTAAAACCTTTCCATCTTCTGTGGTCTTTCTGTGTGAATTTTGTTTCTCTTATGAACTAATTGTTTTTACTTGATAATTATCATTTTATCTGAGTTATAATGTTGCTCTGCAAATGATATAGAAAATAAGTAAATAATTTTATGTTATGTAATCTTACTTTCCATTTCTTATCCTAGAGGGTGGTATTTGCATTTTCGGCAGGTCTTGTGGCAACCAGTGGCAGTCAAAATGATGGTAAACTTCTTCTTTGGAATGTTCTTACAGGAGAGCTTGCTACAGATATAAATGTGAATCTGAGGTATAGAGAATTTCCTTTGGCAACTCATACTCTTGTTCTTGTATTATATTGTATTGCTTGTTTGGTATGCTGTTCTTGAGTAACAACCAATCTGATGTATTAATCTTTCAAATGGCATGCTATAGACTATTAAGTAATTTTTAACTGTTAGGAGAATCATCCAAAATTGTTTCTGTTTGTGCCTAATTTGCAAATTTGCGGTGAAATGGTTAGTTATTTTCACTAATGTGTTTTTCTGGGCAGACAAAAACATCCTGTCCTTCCTTCTAAAGAAGCAAAGGAATTGTCCAATCCAAATCTGCTTGTATTCTATTGCTTGTTTCATATGTTTTTCTTGAGCAAGAAGTACCCTGATATATTAATCTTTCAAATTGTATGCTATTGTTTATAACTAATTTGCAACTTTCTGTTAAGACAGTTGGCCAAATTGATTTCTGTTTGTTCCTCATTTGCAAATCTTCATCTTAATGTATATTTATTGGCAGACAAAAGCTTTCAGTCCTTCCTTCTATAGATGCCATGGAGTTTTGCAATCAAAATCTGCTTGTTTGTGGAACTGATTCTGCATATGGAGGACCAGCTATGGTGCAAGTATGGGATATTGAGGCTACTCAAGGGTGTGCTTCATTCCCTGCAAATGATTCTGTAAGTCTTGCTTCATTGGTCTTGATTTTTTATCGATTTTACCCAATGCTAATTCAAGAGAAGCCAGCTTAATATAATTATTTACTCATCTTCCAGTATATCACATCTCTGAAAATCAACCCAGTATGTGATACCATAATTACAGGTATGTTATTCATTTCTTTAATGCTTCTTTTTCATCCGATTCAAGAGATTAAAGTATCATGATAATGTTTTCTCAAATTCTGGAACTTCTTATGATATAGGTGCTGGTGATGGAACTGTTGGATTATTTGATATCAGAACATGTGGGGGAATTTCCCGACTTTCTGTGGGCTCAAACTTTGAGGTGAATGCTTATGAACACTGTCTTGATTAAAATGTGCAGTGTCTAAATATGAATCAGAAGCTAAAGGAAACCAAAGTTAAATATTAAACACAGAGTGAGAACAAACACAAGTATTCTTTGTCTTCGCACTAACAAGATTGACTATAAGTAAATATTTCCTAAATGCATACCTGGCTGACTGGGAGAGAATCAATTTCATCCCTTTGTGTCTTGTGATTATAATGAATTGTTAGATATAATTTGATTGGAATATTTGTCAAGTGATTTAAATGCTTTGCTTCGTTAAATTCTTACCTTTGTCCATTGCTAACTTATTTAAGTGTTCCTTTTGTCAGTAAATTTCACAACTTCGGTAGATTTCATAATTTCCATGGCCATAACATTTTTTCACCCAAACGGTTCAATTGATATCCTTGGACCTTGAACATCCTATGTAATGTACTGCACATTTTAAGCAACATCGAGTTGTATTGTTTACTCAGGAACTATGTTCCATGTCAGCATTTGTCTTTTTGTTGCAAACTTTCTGTAGTCAACAATTGCATGCCAGATGGTGTTATCTCTTCCTGAATATACTCTGTTATGATCTGTCAGTAACTATTGTGTTTCTGTGGCAACTTCAGCAGCTTTGAAACAAATTTTGAAAGTTTCCCTGTTTGTTGAATATTTGTTGAATCTGCAGGCTGTTATATAAAATATAACCACAAATAGTGATGTTATGCAAAATACAACCATAAATAGTGATGATAGTCTTCAGTCTGAGGTTGAGCATGGTTGGTAGTGCCTGGAGATTGAGTCTAGAGTGGATTGAATATTTTGTAGGTTTAGTACTTGTGAACTCTGAATGATCAAACTTTGTTCTTCCTTCTTATTACCTGTGCCAGTGAGAAGATGATATTTTCATCCTCATGAAATAATGCTTGTCTGCCATGTTGATAACTCTCTATAACAAAGTATTTATCTTTTTCTATATGCTAGATGTGAATATAAAGATAGTAATGAACACTTATTAATGTCCACAGGTGACCAAAAAGAGCCAAATGTTTGAATGTGTTAGGTGTCTCTTAGCTTAAGTTAAATATGCATCCAAGTTAAGGTCAACTAATATCAAAATGGGTGAGCATGTGATAACACAAACCGATCCTTCAATCTAGTGGGCAATAATACCAGTACTCTGTTTTGTTTTGTATTTCTGAAGCTGATTCAAGCCAGGATCTTTGTTTGATACCATGACCCTTTTACGAATTAGGATCTAGCTCCTGATTAAAACCTTTGAAGGAGATTGATCCTGTCACCTGTAATGTGCCATGTAATGGATTCCACTGCAAAAAGTTGTTTGTTTTGAGGACTCTAGCGAGGCTTTGTAAATGAGATCAAATAAAGAATCAGATGTAGCAGTAACACTTGGAAGGGAATAATATTAGGGGATGAGCTGAAAGAATTAGATTGTGTTGGATGTGACATGCTAATGGTCAAAGTCAATGATGGCATTGAAGAGGAAAGAGAGGTGAGTGTAAGGCCAGATAGAGTAAGGTATGATCCAGAGATGTGGAAGCAATGAGGAATTAAAACCAAGTTTGCAAGCACATGGTCAAGACTCGATAATAGTAGCCTTGCCAAATGAGGATAGGAAGATTGTCTATCAGACTGAGGGAAATAGAAAACCTTGCTGAAGGATGGAAAGTATGTTTAACCTTTCTAGCCGAAGGAAGTGTCCCATATGCAATGCTTAGATTTAATGCCCTGGACAGACATCTGTTAAGTCTAAAATATTACAAGTCAAATGCATAAAACCAAAGTTCCTTTTCTGATCCTGTTACGAATTGTCGCTTGCTGGTTCCCAATCACGGGTTTCTAAAAGAGGGAATGAGTAGTATCACAAATTATACAGGTTTGCATTAATTTGAGTCACAAAGTTCCAAGGAAGATAGAAGGTAACTACAGACTGTGACATAGAGGAGGGTCAGGGAACCATCGAGTTCACAATCAAATATAGCCAAAGTGCCCATTAGATGCCACCACAAGGGTGAGGAATAGAGGCAGTCATGAATTAGGCAAGCAACCTTGCTAATGCTATGTGCTTGTGTTTGAAAACGAATTACACCCATTAATAATGGGTATTGCTCATTCAAGGGCTTCATGGGACTTGTTGTGGAAATGTTAAGTTTAATAAGATTTTTAAACATGTTTGGAGAAGACCACTTGTACCATTGCAATTCAATTGTGTAATGGACAAAGTAGCTAACCTCTTTGGAAATAGTAAATGCCATTGGTAGGTGTTGTGACCTTTTCAACATTGCCCCATTGCAAATGGGGACCCCTAGTAGTTTGCTTCTTTTTAGGGTTTTGCCTTTGCGCAATAGTTTCATAAGGTCATTGCTTTGAGAGTTTCAAGTCAAAGTTTTGAGTAAACACCCGAGCCGACTGGAGAATTCAAGCCCGAATTAGTGCCTAAATGTCACGAAAGTGCTCAGAAGGTCCAGACGATGAGGATCGCCTGTGCTTTGAGTCAATTTTGACACTTCCTATTTTTTAGGGATTTTTGCTTTTTTTTTTCATTTTTGGCATTTTTGGACCAATCTGGGATCCCTATTTTTTAGGGATTTGCTTTTCTATTTTTAGAAAGTCAACCCTGGTCATGGAGTCAACATTTCCATTTTTAGAATCAAAATCAAGCCAAAAAATCGAAAAAATCAACGAAAAATCAAGAAAAGCATGGAAAAGATTCTGGAAAAATCAATGAAAAATCAACCAAAAAGCATGCAATTCATGGAGAAAATTTGCCTAAGTTTGGAGAGATGGCAACCTTCAAGCTTGTCCATGAAGGAGACAATGGCAAGACCTTTTGGAAGTCCACCAGGCCTTGATGAGACAATGGCAAGCATCACGAGGCAAGTCCGCCCAAGCCTTAGACAAGAAGTGGCGAGACATTCTTCAAGTCCGCCCTTGCTATGGCAAAGCCAATGTAAAGTCCGACCTTGCACTTAGAATGGATGGCATAAAGTTTTCAAAGTCCGCCATGCCTTGAAAGGAAGAGGGCAAGCCTACTCTAAAGTCCGCCCTACCATGGAAAGAAGTTGGTGAAGTCTGCCTAGCTTGCAAGAAGGAAGAAAATTCAAAATTTGGCTAAGTATGGATGCTTAGGGAGAAAAAATTCATGATTTTGGCTAAGTGCAAAAAGAAAACACATATGGAAAGAAAGATGTGAAGTCCGCCCCACCTCATGGAATAAAAGTTTGCAAGTCCACCACCATATGGAAGGAAATACATAAAGTCCGCCCTTGCCAGCAAAGTGGAAAGCTTAACTCAAAGTCTGCCCACCTCTTTAAACACTTGGAATGACATTGGGAAAGTCCACTAGGAAGAAAGGATACATGGAAAAATATTAAAAGCTTGATTTTGGCATGGGAAATGCGCCTAGCATAAGTTAAAGTCCACCATGGCATAAGAGAAAATAAAAATTTGTTGGCAAGATGACTGGAAAAGTTTGCCTTGGCTAGAGGATAAAGTGAAATAACTTGGAGAATAAATAATTAGCCATGGATAAATTAAAGTGGCCATAATTGAACGGGTTGGAAAAGATTAAAAGTTAATACTTTGGATAATTTATTCCGACACTTAGGAAAATAATTCACCACAAATGAGTTGGAAGAAAATTCATGGAAGTAAATAAAATCCGTCAAAGAAAAAGAAAATCCATGAATAAATAAAATTTCGCCTTGATTTGAAACTTGGAAAAATCGAATTTAATATATTGGACATTTAATATTTTTCCAAATGTTTGAAGATTAAAAAAATAAACGCTTAGCTAAAAATCGAATTTTTGAGCTCAGAGAAAATCTAAAGATCTTAGCCTGGATAAGCTCGCCATGAGGACTTCTGGAAAAAAATAGAAACTTGCCTTGATCAAGAGGAGAAAACAAATCGAAATCAAGAAAAAAATATGAAATTACTAAAACTAATCGAACCCTTCAGCCTTATAATGAGTTTCAACAACTCATTTTTTTTCACAAGTGAAGAGAAATTAATCTCTCTCAAGATTGCAAGAAAATCAAGGCAAGGTTGATTTTTCTCAGTGGAGGAGTAAATTTTTGTGTTGAAGGGTGTGATTTTTGAGGAAGTAATTTAATTCTTGGCTGAAAGTCGTACTTCTCAGCAAGTTGGCGCACTCTCTCATTGGATTTTTGATTAAATTATTTCAAGTTGAATTTAATTCACAGCCAGAGGATATTTCCGAAGGTTTGAAGTTTGGTTGGCTAAGTTTCTCAATTCTTCTTCCATCTTATTCATTCTGGCTAAGTTCTGGCAAAAATATTAATCGAGTTCGCCCATTTTCAGCTTGCTTTTTTGCATAAATTCATCTTTTTAACAAGCTGAAAGTAAAATCTTCGAAAAAAGGCACGAAAATAAATTATGTTTAGAAGTCTCCTTACTAATGTTAATTCTTTTATTTACTACAGGTTAATGACCATACCGTGAGAGTCATCAAGAAAAGTGCCGATGAAGTTTGCCAGCAAAGGGTTGCAGCGAGAATCAAAGATTAATTCTAAATGGAAAAATATTACAGACACCGATCTCAAACATGTGGACTTCACGGAGTTCAAGAAGAGGATATACAGACACAGTGGATTGCCGACGCCAGTTGCTTGCTGGATAGGAATGGCATCTTCCAAGCAGTTGGATTTCTGCCAGCAGTAGAATGTGTTGAATTGATGGTGGAGTGCGCCATTCATTGAGATGCATAGGAAAGGAAGATTGTTGCGCTTGATGGGAGGATATTAGCTCATCTCGGCGAAGTGGCAATTCAGGAGGCATTTGGCATCCCGACACACCATCGGACTGTATATAAAACAAAGGAGGACGCCAAAAAGTTGTATGATGACCAATCTGAACTCTGTGCCACGAATATTAACAAGTCATGGCTGGAGAAACCAAGAGCCTTTGCTAAGAAAATGCCCAAGAAGCTACGTCGAACAAACTTCAAGGAGGATTATGGAGATATTATTCTGATGTTAAACAAAATAGCCGGCAATCCATAGGGCGCGCCTTTTGAGTCATGGATGTACTACTTTATCGATGAAATCACCTCCGGCGTTCGGATGTTTAACTGGTCCCGGATGATCAGTGATAATCTCCACGAGCAGTTGGTCAATTTAGAGAAGACAAAATCATTCCACATGAGCTCCTACATCATCTATCTGTTGGCCAGGTCTTACAGATATTCAGGACTGATATGCAAAGGCAGAGTAGGCAATGGTGAGAACGAACTCAAGTCATATGACTGTTACCCGCAGCTGCAACTCAGAGAGAAATCTCACTTCAGGCGGGCGCACGATGCTTTCCTCATTTGCATCACCCGAATACTCCAAGGAGGAACTCACCAAAGACTAAGTCATGAAGCCAAAAGTTTGATTAGTAGATATGGATCCTAGTTTATCCAATTTCCAAGGTTCACATACGTAAGGATCCAGGGATTCACTGGAAATCCTTACAGGCTTCCAATCTATCCTACAAATAGGATGATTTTGCTAGAAATCCTTAGACAGTTGGAGACTTATCAGAACATCCAGCGGCCAAAGCAGAAGGCAGCTATCACTTTCCCGTTCTTCATTGGGAACATGTTGGAGTCCTGTCCATCGACACAAGCAGTTGAAAGTGCCAGGTTGGAAATTCAATGGTATCCATTCACGACTTATCGGTCCAGGGCCAATTTTGACCCTCATAACCACATTTTGACCGTGGATGGAACAAGGTATAAACACAAAGTAGACCTGGAGGATTTCTGGGCAAATGTTGCTGACGAGTATGAAGTCAAGAAAAAGTTATGGTCTAGACTGCCGGTGGATTTGATGAGTGAATGAATGAATGAAAGATTTTAATGACGTCCACGAGACTAAACAGTCTATGGGACCAAGACCCAAACTTAATTTTCTTTCATGCTTTTTTCTAAATCAGATCTCCTACTATTGATTTTGACTAGAAGGTTGGCCGTCTGGTTGATCTTATCCTCCTCGAATAACTGCTGCATATCATCCATACCCAAACTATTTGCATATTGTTTACGGATGTCTTCATAAGCAATGCATTCCAAGAAGAAGTGTCGCTCTGTCTCAACCACCCCCTTATTGCAGAATATGCAGGTTCTTTCTTCCCACGTTTCCTTAGGAGACTTCCATCTACCGGTCTCGCACCTAAGATGATGTGATCCTGTCCTCATCTGTGCTATTAACACCCTCGCTTTCCCTTTAATAGCAGCCCCTAAATACATTTTTTCACCATGATCCTTTGTCGGGTTAAACTCTTTGATGAGAGCAATTGAACTTTGCCGAATACCTGATCAGGTGGAAGAAAATGGAGAATGTGTCCAACCGTGCTTCGATAAAAGTTGGCCTCTTCCTGCAGTGAAGTGGTCAGAGCCCGAGCTTTTAGATTTGACTACATTAATGAGACCGGTGATTAAGTATTCTCAGTGGTGGGTCGACCAACAGGTCTAGGAGTTAAGGCGGAAAAGAATGACGCTCACTTATGATTTGCTGAGTGAGACAGAATCATAGTCCTCAAATGCAGGCGCATCCCATAGTGCCGAAGTGGTTGAGATTACTAAGAAGAGAAAAGAAATGGCTGCAAACACAGAGCCTGTCCAAAAGAAACAGAGGGTGGAACCATCTCATTCCGCTGCATCTAGAAACATTGATGAGCTAGTGGCCACTGCGGACGAATCCTTGGCTGATATGATGATTCCTTCTCCAATTCAGAAGGGTAACAATGAGCCAATCCAGTTAGATGACGACAAGCCCCCATCTCCTACAGGCACAAAAATACTAGGTTTGGAGAATGAAATGGACGTCCAAAATGATGAATTCCAAGAGGGAATGATTTCCGCTCTCACGGGAGTTTTGGATATTCCAAGTGCAGAAAATGTTTAGGAGGAAGATAGCATTGAACAACCGACCATTCTAGACTGGTTGAAGGAAAGGATGAAGATATAGGCGCTAGTCGAGACTCAAGAAGAAGATGACACTGCAGATTTCTTGGCTAGGTTAGAACAAGTTGCTGTGAAGAAGCCTGCCAAGAAATTCTCCACGATTCAGAGGGATGAAGCCGACAGTCGTTCCGTACAGATTTCAGTGCCAACAGTTGACAAAACACAAGATGAAATCACTCCCCATGAGTACGCCATTACCACCATAGACCTGGGCCCAACAACAAAAGGCCAAGAAGTTGAAGAATTGGATAACTCAGTCTCTACTATCAAGGTGAGACTAGAAAAGGAAGTGGTGAAGAAGAAAGAATACAAGGAGGTTGAGCGCCTGAAGGAGTATATTCAGCATCTGACCCAACCACTCAACCAGGGTAATGCAGTAGCTCCTCCTCTTCTAAATTCCTCACAGGAAATGGCCAAGGATGTTGAAGAGGGAATGGTCACGACCAAGGAAGCCAAGGAATGGATGACAAGTAAAGGCATAGAAGCAACTTCATTCATGGAGAGATTGACACTCGCCTACGGGCAAACTTCCTCATTCCTTTCCAGACTGGCTGTCATGGCAGAAGTTTGGGACAACCTCCTAGATATTCAAGAGAGGCTCATTCCATGCCTCAAAGTGCTAAAGGGCGTCCCAAAACAGGAATTGATTGAGGGAAAGATAATTGCAGCAGGCGCCGCTTATGACTTCCACCATTGGTATTGGGAACTGACAATACAGAGCGAGGTTTTGGAGAAAGCAAAGGCTAATGGACTCAGAGTGGAGGAACAAATCAGAGAAATTCAAAGAAAGATTTACCTCATAGCTGCGGACGTGTTTGATATAGAGATTGTCTGAGAAAATGACATGCAGCTAGAAAGACTAAAGAGAAAAGTTCAGGAAATTTTTTTCTCTACCACAAGGGCGATTCTGAGGTAGGATTTCACAAGGGTGGCAAACCTCTTATCCATCCAAGATGCCTTCCTGAAGCAGGAACTGGAATGAGAGAGTGCCTTTGCCGGATACGCTGAGGACTTGGATGGGCTAGAATTCAGGATGAACATGCTACCACAGGTCACAATGGAAGAAGTCATCCAGATCGTGTCCCGGTTCGTCGAACACACTGCTGCTCAGAAGGATAGGAATGCATTTCCTTGAAGATAGCTCCAGACTCCACTTCACTCTTTGTTTACTCATTGATTACTGATGTTATTTGGGAAACCCTAATTAGGGTTGATGTGTTTAAATCTTGGCCGTTAATGTTGTTTTAATCTTGGCCTTTCATTTGCTCTTGAAAACTCTATATAAACTCTTAAACTCTCATTTTCATTTGTCTGAAGAAAGTATATGAGATTGTTGCATTTTGCTACTTCCGATAATAAAAGCTCTTATGCATGATTTGCTTTGAATCCATTTTATTGTCAAGTGGTTTGCGAGGTTGCATAACTTCTTCAACCATAGATTAGAATTAAGATAGAATTTGCTTTGAATGTTTGTTAAGTGAATGCAAGATTTGATAGTATAGATTTATGGTGAAACATTGCTCATACTTTCTTTGGATGGATGATTTTCATTCAATGCGTAAAGTTAGCTTGAGCTCGTGATTGTGGATGCTTAACTTCAGTCTTGTTCAAGACATGAAAATTATAATCACATCCTTTGAAGATTGCACCCACTTTGTGTAGTTGTCCCAGGGAGGCGAAGCAAAGCGTGGTTACTAGTTTTCACCTGATCTTTACCGTCTCTTGAATTCCTAGGGATAGATTAGAACCCCTAAACCCTTATCCTTTTTACACTTTTTTGAGATCCCAAACTGAAAATCCCAACAGAAGAAGCACTTAATGATAAATTCGTCTAAGTCCCAAAATTGTGAGGAATTCCTTAACGTAAGTCCCTTTGTGTATTACCAGCATATCACAACGCCCATTGAGCTTATCCACATGTCATGACCTGACGAAAGAAACCTTGGAGTTGGCATATGATCTTCTCGCAATCTTAGCATACGCGGTGATTTTGTTGAAGAGAGGATAGAGTGTCTTTGGACATTTTGTTCTGTGTGTTCGGTGGATGATAAAACGTACACCAACAGTAGGCCATTGTGATATTGAGTGCTTCATGTACCTAGGGTGTACTTGTATAGGTGCAAGTCATAATAGGTACTTATTTGGGTATGTGCAAATTTGCTTGGGATTGGGTCTTGCCACAAGAAAAAAGAGATTCTATTAGTGTTGCAAGTTTTATTTGTGTTCAAACATCACGTTCTCACTTTTCCTATGCCTCTGCAAGTGATAGATAGCTATCGGGAAAAGCAATATGTAGAATCTCTTTTCAAGATAAGTTTTTTGAAAATTTTTTAAAATGTTTTTAAGAATTTGTTTCCAAGCTCCACTAAAGTTATTTTCTTTTTTACATGGTTTGTTATTGTTTTTAATAACTTGTTCTTATTTCAACAAGTAGTTGCCGCTTAGGGATAGGATATTGTTTTTTCTTTCTTCTTAATATTAGTTTTATTTTAAAATGTGTAGATACAAGAAAATTCTAGATTGATAGGAATTTCTAAATTTGTGGGTGAAGGGCTTTTGTAGTCGTTTCAAGATTGACTTTTTTTTGGCCACTTTGGAGACATTTCATAATGATTCAACAACTGAGGCAAGAATGGTCGGCATTATAACAGGTGCCAAAATGCTTCTAAGAGCTCCTATAGTTGGGTGAAAGTCCATTTGTGTGTGATTCCCAACCAAAGAAACAAATGTGTTAATGGGTTGACCAAATGTTGGTTGGCAAAGTTAATTTTTTTCATATATCAATGAGCAAAGCAAGTAGACAATGCAATCGACAAATCTTGATCAAAGTCTCATTTGTTGCCCAATTTTTTTTTTCCAACCACCAATAGTGGTTGACACATCCATTTTTTAGCAACATCGTCTTTAGAAGGAGACATTAGCACTCCTCTTTTCTGCAAAAGAACAAAGGATGTGTTCCCATCAAAAGGGGCATTTTGGAATGAGATGAGGGACAATGCCCATGAGCTCATTATGCTATTGACATGAATGGTATTCTTTTCAACCTCATAAGATCAATGTATTGGTGGGAAATAGTGAGGGAGGTCCATGAGGTCCCTAAAGGGTATACAAGTCATGTTAATTAAAAGGTATGCACCACATTATGGGCCAATGAAAGAAATTTTGTCAATACTTCATTGTAGTCCGTTAGGAACTCATGGGCTGAAACAAGGGTGTCCATTTTTTTTATGAATTAAAATCTTGTAAAAAATAGAACCATAATTAATGTCATTGCAGTTTTCCCTAAAGGGGTTGTGTTTTTGAAGATAGTTGATTGTGAGGGAAAATAAAGAATACACAATTCATTGTCCTTAGACTTCATTGATGCAGTAGAATCTCAAAATATTGTGCAAGTCATAATAGACAATGCTAAACATTGCAAATCCATAGGGTTGTTGGTTGAGGTGATATATGGGCACATATTTTGGATTAACATGTGTTGTTCACTTGCTTAACTTGATGATACAAAAGCTGGGTACAAAAATAGAGTGGATAAAACAAATCTACATTGAGGCTAATGAGATTGAGATGTTTGTGACTAATCATCTTTTTTCACAAGTCATCTTCAAGTTCTTATTGAAATTGGAGCTATTGATAGTCAATTTTTGAAATTTGAATATTATATTTTTCATTTACTTTTAAAAAAATTTAAAATTTTAATATTTATTTTAGATTAACTACATTGTTTTCTAAATTTTAAATTGAAAAAACAAAGTAGATTTTTTAGCTTGGATTTGATTTGATTTGAATTTTTTTAACCAACATACTAGGTAGCTAAGATTTGATTTGCCTCTAAAACAATTGTCTTAAGATGACTTGTGAAGTTGTGAGAGGCTTAGTGTGCCATGCAAATCATTGATCTTTGGGGTGTTTGGAGGTTGTTAAATACAAAAAGGTTGAAAAGTTCAAAGCATTGGCCTTGGATGTTTGTTGGTTGGTTCATGTGGAATGTGTCAAATTTTATTGAGCATATCATGAATTTGATCAAATTCACTGATATGAATCAGACATGTTTGGGAGAAATATATGGTATTGACTCCATGATAAAAAACTTTGCTTATGGAAATGCTAAGTCCCATGTGTTGAACTAGTCTAGGTTTGGGTTTGGGCCCATGCGTTTCTCAGGCAACTTGGATACATTAAAAATGTACTTGAAGAGTGCATGGGTGTGACTTGGTTGTACATGTAGGGTACTCTCTCCCTTAAGATGCATTTTTGATAGAACCACATTTGATAAAATAAAATTTAAAATAAGAAAAACACACAAATTTAAAGTAAAACGTAACTAATTCAACCCAAAATGTGACATATAGACTTAGAACACAAAACACTCCAACCTATCATTCCAACACTCATTCTTTGTCATTGCTTAGAGTTGCTATTTTTGAGAGTTGAAGGATTGCAAAGACATGTTAGGTAGGTACCGTGGGGATCAAATATCTTGTATCAAAGATATTCATCATTCAAGGTGAGTATTTGTAAATTTTTTTAAAAATATTTCTAAGCTTCCTATGTTTTGAAAATAAATATTTTATTGTTTTTTGAATTGTTATTTTTATTTATTTATGTTAACATAGCCTAGGGTTACATTGTTTTCAATCTTCATGTTATTTTTTTAATTTTAAAACATGTACATATAGGTATAGTTTATAATGGGTATTAGTTCTAGTTTAGTGGGTAAAGGGATGGCTAGGTTTGTCAACCTTGACCAAACATCACCTATTTGATGACATGTCATGATGATGACCAGTTTATTAGAGGCAGGGGTTATCTTTGGCATTTTAGTTAATGCCACAATCAGTATAAGAGCTTGTATAGTTGAGTGAAAGCTTGCTTGTGTGCAATTGCCAATCAAGAAATCAAAGTTTGTGGTGGGCTAGAAAAACATGGGTTGCCAAAAGAACAAGTTCTTGCATAATGTAAGAGAGTGAAGAAGTAGATAGTGCAATCAAGAGAGTAAGTATCAGGATCCCATCCTTTGGCTAAGAAAACATTATCAAAGCCACTTATAGGGCGATCTTTGAGTTCTCCATTAGTAGTGGCCATTTGCTTATTTTAAATCATCTAGGTAACATGCATAATTTATAGTGGCTGCTAGTTCTAGTTCAGTTGACTAAAGGAAGGATAGACTTGTCAAATATCACCAAGTATCACCTCATTGGCAACATGTCATGATGTTAAGTAACACCTTGGAGATAGGGGTTATCATTGGTGTTATAGTTAGTGCCATAATGTGTATAAAATCTCATATAGTCAAGTGAAAGCTTACTTGTGTGCAATTGCCAGCCAAGGAATCAGAGTTTCAATGGGGCTAACAAACATGGGTTGCTAGACAAGCAAGTTCTTGTTTATATCAAAGAGTAAGAAGAAATATACAGTGCAATTGAGAGAGCAAGATCAAAATTCCACCCTTTGACCAAGAAAGGATTGAGCAAGGCCCTTGCAAGGCCATTTCGCACTTCCCCAACAGTGGTTGCCATGCATCCTTTCCTTGTGACACCGTCTTGTGAAGAAGAAGATAGCCCCTTCTTTCCCACAAAAGAACTTGGGATGTAGGCCCGTTAGAAAGGGTATTTTAGATTGAGGTGAGGGGAATTTTAGATGTGCACCTTGCGCATTGCATTTGTGCCATTGGGATTCCTTTCAACCTCATGAGATCCTATTGATGGGAAATGATGAGGAAAATTAGTTAGATGCTCACAATTTGTATAGGTCCTAGGTGTGAAGGTGCCCACCACCTTGGCAAAGGAATTTTTTTTGTAGACATCATTGCAGCAATTGGGATTCATGTGTTAAAATGGAGTGTCCATAGGTCCTAATGGATGTAAAGATTACAAAAACAAACCCCTGATTAATGTCATTGCAATGTGCCCTAAATGGACAATATTTTTGAAGGCGGATGATTGTGAGGGGCAATTGAGAGATGCAAACTTGATGGTCAATATCCACATAGAGTTGATTGAGATGGGGTCTTAGAATGTCATCCAAGTTATAATAGACAACTTCAAAATTTGTTGACCATTGGGTTTATTGGTGGAGGTAAGATAAATGCACATATTTTGACACCATATGTTGCACACTTACTAACTTGGTCATGCTAAAACTTGGTACAAAGACGAAGAGGATCAAATAAATGTACACCGAGGTTGAGGAGATTAAGATGTTTGTAGCAAATCATCATATGGCACAAACCATTGTTAGGTCCTCCAAGTTGGAGCTATTGAGGGCAAGTTTATGAACTTCAATTTTTTTTTTTAATTTACTTTAAATTTGCTATAAAGTTTTAATTATATCTTGTCATAGGGTTCGGCAAAGCCCCCTGTACTTGTATGGGTCTAGTTTTGGGCTTGGTCTGGGTTTAGGATGACTTAGGGTTCACCCTATGAAGGACCCATAGGGAACCCAGGGTGCCTAGGGTGGACCTTGGGCGAAATTGGGGTGGATTAGAGCAAACCTAGGCTGGCCTTGTTGGGGACGTTGCCCTTAGACCCCATGAGGGGTGCTACATCTCAAGCCCATTAAGGTCTCTACTCTTAGACCCCCACTAGTTATTGGGATCTCTTGTCACATAAGAAACTTGATTTACAATAAGGGGGTGATAAGGAATCGGGATCTAAATCTTGAGTGTGTTCACTTAGATGTTATTGTTGTACAACTCGCCAAAATCTCTTTGGATGAGGTAGCTTCTACATATGACATGGCTAGTGGAAGTGGCATTGTAACTGATTGTGGTTCAAATGAAACTGAACCAAGTGTTGACTTTGATGCTCTTGATGAAGAGAAATATAAAGATTGTTGAAGATTGATTGTAATTTTCATAATGCATTGATATTTAACAAATCATTGAATTGTGAATTTATGAGTCTTTCCTTTTTTACAAATCATGAGGTATTTAAATATTTTATTTATTGATAGTTATGAGTATCATTGTTTTTATAATTCATATATATATGTGTGTGTGTGTGTGTGTGTGTGTAGACTCTCTATATATATATAATTATATATATGTATGTATATGTATGTCTATGTCTATATATATATCATATATATGTATATGTATATGTATGTCTATATATATATATATAATTATATATATGTATGTATATGCATGTCTATATATATATACACACACACACACATATATATACACATATATATACATATATACATACATATATATATACATACATATACATATACATGTATATATGTATGTATATCATACACACACACACACACACACACACCCCGCAAACCCAAACTCGAGGGAAAAAAAAATTAGGTTATTGATACTTGATTTGCATCTCACAATCACATTGAGATGATTTGTGAAGTTGTGAGAGGCATTGAGCACCATAGTCATTAACAACCTTTGGAGTGTATGGATGTAGTCAAATACAAAGAGGACCCAAAAGGTGAAAGCATTGGTCTTGAATGTGATTGGTGAGATTGTGTGTTATTGAGCCCATTATGAGTATGACGAGGTTTGTTGATATGGATTAGTTATGTTTGGGCAAGATATTTGACTACTTTGACTTAATGATAGAAGAAGTAAAGGGCATAATATAATCTAAGTAGAATGACCCCATAGAAACATTTTTCAAATGGGTGTAAAGAATCATTGTTGAAAGGTGGAACAAGAGGGCCACACCGTTGCATCTCCTAGTTTTTTTCTTTGACTCCTAAATATTATAGCATAAAGATATTTTCTCTGCCTAGGTGGGTCACACCATACAGAGACATTGAAGTTAGTGATGGGTACAAGGCAGCATTTACTAGAATCTTCCTAGATCTAAATGTAGAGAACATTGATGATTTTATAGCTTCAACAAATCACAATTTTAACACTCTCCAAGACAAGTACAAGGACACTCATACATGGTACCTCCATGGCCAAGGCTTTGTTTATGTATAGAATTTTGCCATCAAAGTTCTATCACAAGTATAGATATTTAATTTTTCTTACTTTTCTTTGGCAGCTATATATTATTTTAATTTTATAGTTGCAAGTGTTGTACTAACTTTGTCTTAAATCTCAAAAGGTTAAGGGCTCTTATGAAGTTGAGTGGAATTAGAGTACATACTTTTTCATCCACTTAGTTAAGTGAAATTGGTAGGGTGCAAAAAAAAAAACAAAGGAATTGGTCTACGTGTATTCCAATTTTTGTCTCCTCTCACATAAGCAAGTTGAATAAATGGAGGGCGTGGTGAAGAGTTGGGTTGTAGTTCTTGAGTGTGCCTATTTGGATGCTTCTATCACACGAATTTCCATTGTCTCTTTAGAGGATAAGGAGGCTTCTACATAAGAGTTGTGTAGTGCAGCTAGTGAGAGTGGCATTGGGGCAGTTGTGGGTCAAACAAATTGAGTGATGACATTGATGCTCTTGACAAAGAGCAATCTGAAGATTATTGATTATAATTTTGTATTGATTTGACATTTAACATCAAATTATCGATTATCTTTATCAATATAAGCTGCATTTTCATTCTTTTTTGTTTGTAACTATGGGTATTTTTATATATGTTTTTTTATATATATAGTACGATTGAACCCATTCGTATTGAACTTAGGGGAAAAATTGTTATACTTGGGAACCCGAACCCTAAACTGGAATCTGAAATGTCAACATATAAATGAATAAATGGCATAATAGTAACTAAGGAGCAAAATCAGAGTGGCATTGGGGCAGTTGCGGGTCAAACAAATTGAGTGATGACATTGATGCTCTTGACAAAGAGCAATATGAAGATTATTGATTATAATTTTGTATTGATTTGACATTTAACATCAAATTATCGATTATCTTTATCAATATAAGCTGCATTTTCATTCTTTTTTGTTTGTAACTATGGGTATTTTTATATATATAGTACGATTGAACCCATTCGTATTGAACTTAGGGGAAAAATTGTTATACTTGGGAACCCGAACCCTAAACTGGAATCTGAAATGTCAACATATAAATGAATAAATGGCATAATAGTAACTAAGGAGCAAAATCCTTCAAAAACATTTCTCAAGTAGGTAAGAAAAAATATTATTGAATTGTGGAACGAGATGACATTTCGTTACATCTTCTTGCTTTTTCTTTGTCCCCTAAGTATTATAGCATGGAGATACTTTCTTTGCTAAGGAGGGTGCCACCATATACAAATGTTGAAGTTAGTGATGGTTACAAGGTGGTATCTACTAGACTCTTCCCTATCTAGATATAGAGTACATAGTTGAGGGCAAGTTTATAGTTTCCACAAGTCACAACTTTAGCACTCTTTAGGACAACTAGAAGAACACCCATATGTGGTGATACTTCTTGTTGGCACAAAATCTTGCTTCCAGTTTTTCTAGCCTTTATTTATTACATTTTGTGGGGCTCTATAACCAGTTTGAGAATTAGATTCAATAGGGTCTATTCAATGTTTTTTATTGAGCTCTTGTTGTGTTCCCATGTCTTTCTAGCCACCCCTATGACAAATATTAAAATCTTATGAACAACCCTATGCTTTTCTCTGTGTTCTCATGTTGCAAGCATGATGGCTTGATCATGATCTTATGAGCTCTAGTGAAATGAAAATAGTAATATTCAGTGGTGAGAGGTTGTGCAGCGTTCATGTGTGTTCATAAGCAATAGATTGTGGAGATTTAATTCTATGCTTTATGTGCTAGGTGGCTAGATATTGAGCTCAATGTTTTTACATGACAAGGTTGAGTCTATTTTGTTAGTGGATGGAGGTTGATGTGGTGATGGATCTCTTTTTTTCTATGCAGTAGATGTTATTTTGCAAAATGAACTTGGGGCTGTTGGATCAATTTTGATTGTGTTCTCGCACATTCCTTAAGTGTTGTTGGAATTTCTAGGTGCCTTCTATTGCACCATTGGTTGGTTTGCAACCATCATATCTTGGAGGGCCCATCCTCCATTGTCTTTTGTATGTGCATAAATCACACTTGCTTTGGGTCTTGAGGGTGTGTGGTGTAATGATGTCAACAAAGTGTTGTGACCTTTTCACACATCGCCCCATTCAAGATGGGGACCCCTAATTTTTGCTCCATTCTGGTCTTTTGGCTTTGGTTTTTGTCCGTCTCTCTCTTTCCCTCTCTTTCTGTTGTCTGCCTTTCGAGGATCATGCCCGTCATTGAGTTTAAATGTGAATTTTGGCCAAGTCCGAAAATTAGGGTTTCCATCTTTCCAGCCAATTTGTGGTCAAATGAGGTGAATACATTGAAAACAGAGCTTAACATTGATATCAGTGTGCTTCCAGCAGGCTTCCACTGAAGTTTCGTCAGATTCTGAAGTACTTACTATTTTTAGTAAGTGTGCAATTCAAGGCGTTCCTTCAGCATTCTTGAAATTCCGACAGTCACACTGTGTCCATAACACATCAAGCTACTCGCGTGCAAAGTTTGAGCTGAAATAGACAACTTACTATTTTTAGCAGTTCAGCTTCCAGAGCAGATTTCAGGGTTTAGGTGCGGAGTTTTTCAATGCATGTCTGAGGATTCCTTCTGGGTTTTCTGAGACCTTCGCAATGGTGTAACATGCAAAGTGGGATAAAGACTTTCAGAGTTCAGCCTTCAGAGGCTATTTTTAGGGTTTGCATGTCAGGGTTTTCTTTGCATGTCTGCATATTCCTTATGGGTTTTTCAAGAGCTTCACAGTGATGTGACATGCAAACGAAGATGGTCACTCATTTAGGAACTTACTATTTTTAGCAGGTGCATCCCGACAGCGGCCTCCCAGCACTTCAGAATCATGAGTTGATCACAATGCAACAGAAATGAGAACAAACGGAGATCATTTGATATGCATGCAGAACAAATTAGGGTTTCTAGCTTCGAGACCCAAAAAGAGGGGTAAAAGGTCAGAATTTTCGAAAACCGGTGTAAACCACTGCGATCAGCATCTTTCAAGCTATCCATCGGTTAAATTTGAAGGCAAACAGAGCACTTACTATTTATAGTAAGTCATTTCAAAAAACTGGCTAAAAATAGAAAATCAGCGTCAGGCGCCGATGTCAGCAGGCAAGTCATGTGGTGAGGAGTGTGTCATCCAAATTTCAAGTCAATCGGAGTTGTGGAGATATCAAAATCAAGCAATTACTATAAATAGCAAACCACCTTCAGAAATGGGCTAAAAATAGCAGGCCAGCTCAGATTAGCAGTATGAACAGGTTGACAAGGTCATGAAAGTCCAATGTTCAAAATTTTAAATCATTCCGAGCTTCAGAGATGCAAGAATTGAAGGACTTACTATAAATAGCAGGCATGGAGAAGCTGGCAGAGGTGAGGAAAAATGGCTAAGGCATGAGTTTCATCCTGCAGCTACCTCAAAATGCGCCCTCATGCAAGGTCTCATGTTTGAAATTTTTTCTAAGTATAAAGCATCGTCCACCTCCAGGGGTAAAATGCGCCCAACTTGTCTTAGAAAAAATTTTAAGTGTTGAGTTTCATCCTGCTCCCTAGCCTAAATGCGCCCAGCTTGCATTCAAGATGGTTGGGAAAATGCTAAGTAAAAGTTCCATCCTCACAAGGCATAAAATCCGCCCACTTCTCAAGAAAGTCAAGGAGGTCAACAAGTTTCATCCACCTCCTATGTTAAAATGCGCCCTCAAGGTAATGCCAAGCATGAAAAATTTCTAAGTATAAAACTTCATCCTTCACACTAAGCTAAATGCGCCCTCAAGACATGCAAAAAGTTTCTAAGTGCCAAACTTTTATGCTCCACCAAGTGCCAAATGCGCCCATGTTTGAGGGGTCAACAAGTCAAAGCAAAGGTGGCGTTTTAAGTTTTATCCTCCTTCCATGCTCATATGCGCCCAAGAGAAGGCAAGAAAAGACAAAAAATGAGGGAGCTCAAGAGTCACAAGTCAAAGCAAGGACGTTGGAAAAGGTTATTCTCCTCTCTCATGAATATGTGCCATGTAAAGATAAGTCTTGAGGGTGAAGTGTGGTAAAAGGGTGGTGAAATAAAATTGATGAGTGAGGTTAAGAGGTGGTAAGTGTTGCTAGGCGTTGGAAAAGTGTCGTTCTCGTCTACATGCTATATGTGCCTAAGTGTGTAAGGTGGAGAAGTGATTCAAAAAAATTTCTAGGGCAAGTTGAATATCCCTCATGAAGTCTAATATGCGCCCAAGTTAAAGAAGTAGAAGGTGAATAAAGAGTGTGAGGGTAAAATTTAAAGATAAATGTTGCCTAGGCGTTGAAAATGTTCCTCATGATATATGAAGTGCGCCTAAGATTTAAATAGAGAATAATGCCAAGTGATAAAATAATATGCTAGGCGTTGTAAATTGCCAGGTGATGAATAAAATATAGAGGGCATTGGAATTTAAAATCCTCCATGATGTGCTTTCAAGGAAAATTTTCTAAGTGAGTTGAAATAAAAAAAAGTTTTCTCACAGGCAAGATGAAGGAAGTTGAAGAAAATCTTCTAAGGCAAAAATAAATTCAAAATGCTAAGTGAGTAAAAAAAATTTCTAAGGCACAAAGAATTTCTTTCTTAGGAAAATCACGCCTGGACTTGGAAGTGTGCAATTTTTCAGAAACCCGAATGAAGTTGCCAGTGGAAAAGTCAGTGAGTGCCTGCTTCGCGAGGTGAATAAAATATTTTCAAGTCAGAGCAACAAGAAATGTCCACAGATGTGAAGAACAGGATTAAATTTGTTAAAAATTATTTTTCCAAGGTTCAAAATTCAAGAAAGATTAAATAAACCCGTCCGTTGTACACCCATGAATTCGAAAAATTCTGAAGAAAATTTTCTTCTGGGTATTGAAGATCTCCAATGAGAAGTTGATTTTAAAGTCTTCCATGCTTCGTCGTAGCCTTCAGGATGGATATTTTTGATGGGCATTTAAATGATGAGTTTCCTAAGTAAAAGTTTGAAAATTTTTCTAAGGCAAGAGAGGAAAAAGATGTTGAAATATGTTGCCTTGGCGGGTGAATTTGAAGTTGAGTACCTAGATAATTTTTGATCAAATTCCTGATGAAAGCATTTTTCTCGAGCCTGAGTTGGATGAAGTATCAGGGTGAAGTGCGCCAAGCAAAATACAAGATGGGTTGAAAATTTGACTAAGGCATGGAGAATTTGAGGATGAGGTTGGCTAGTGAGGACGATGAACGCTTGGAAGTTAGAGCGTGAAAATCAGGTAAGTAAAGTGAATTTATATTATGAAGTGTTCTAATGCTCTTCTCCTTGCTTGTTTTGCAGGAGAAACGTCGAGACTAAACGATGATGACTTAAAGTGATGAAGCAAATAGTCCAAGATGATAAATCACGAAGGAAGAAAAAGTTGCAAGAAAATGGCTAAGTGTTGAGACTTAGTGACAAAGAAGAAATGTTTTAAAACTCAAGATGGAGAAAAGAATGGAAGCTCGAGCAAAGTTGAAGAACAACGTTGAAAAGAAAATCAAGAACAGTGTGAACGCGTTTCAAAGCTGGGATCTTCTAGAAGGATGATGGACATTATGGCTCATTTATTACCCCACTCATCTTGGTGGCGGTTTTTAGGGTGAATCTTGTTTAAGGCTGAGGTGGCACAATTTGGGCCATCCAGCCGATTGTAATCTGAGCCGTCCGTTGGACTGGGCTATCTATAAAAGGGGGAATCCCCCTCATTTGTAATTCAGTAGAGGTAGAGCTTAGAGATCAAACTAGAGAGTAGAGCAGAGTATCTTAGCATAGCATAGTTTGAAGAAGAAGGTTCTCCTTTGAAAACTTTGTAAGAGATTGTTGCGAAAAACTATTGTAATAAAAGACCTTTCATTGAATGGTGAATTCATCTTTGTTATAAGTAGCTAGCAAGATTTCTTCATCCCTTCAACTTCAAGTAGCATAAAGTAGTGTAGTTTTCAGTTCATGCAAGTAGTTTACTTTGGATTTGTGGTGATTGATCGACGTAGCTTCTCTTTATCCATACCACTAGCGACTCGTTGACGGTGAGTTTGCCTTGCGTGGTCAACTGGACATCATTTCAAACTTAACTTCGATTGTGATTTTTATGCTTTTATGCATCGTTGTGATGGTACATGTATGTTGAATTATAATTTGAAGATTCTTCGTTACTCCCCTGAAGATTGCACCGATTTTGCTAAAGCTGTCCGATGCGAGGCTAGGTGAAATCCGGTTGAAGTCTGCTAAAGTCGAGCTCCACATATCTTGCATTTGGAATAGAACATAAACTTCTTAGGCCCTACACTCTTTTAAATTCAGTTCATTTCTAGTTAGAATTAGGAAACTTGTGCTCACTTGCCAAATCATCCAAATTACATGAAAGCCCTTAGTTCTATTGAATGTAGGAACCTTGGAGTTAATTGTATGATCTATCTCGCAATCTTAGCATGCAGGAAACTTTGTTCAAGAGAGGATAGAGTAGCCGTTGGCAACTTTATTCTGTGTTGGTGTAGTCGCATAAACGACGTCAACAGAATTGGCGCTAGGAGGGCCAATAATAGCTACAGCATACAGTTGTGTTGAACTAGAAGGGTTTGAAATACAAAAAGTTCTAATAGAGAAAATTATCATGAGTCAAGATGGTGTTCTCTCAGGATTGAACAATCCCACGCACGGCCAATAGAAGAAGTAGCTACATCCTGGATCGTATTAGTTCTTTTTCGCCAGACAAGCTTAAGAGAATCTTGAGGTCTACGCCTAGTTCCTCTAAAGATTTTGTGGAGTTAGAGCTACCTACGAGATCAAGGAAGAAGAAAGAAAGTCATTCAAGTAAGGAGGCTAAATCAAGCGAAGTAGATTCATCAAACAAAGAAGTTCGTTCAAGAGAAGAAGTTTGTTGAAGTGAAGAAGTTCAGTCAAGTGAAGGAGAAACAAGTGGAGAAGAAATTTCAACTTTGTTCAGAACTCCACCAAGTGCTTCAAGGTTTGCTCAACCAAGACAAGTACAAATGCCAGTGTTTATTCGACAACAACAACCAGTTCAGGCTACCACACCTCAACAACAGCCAACCCAAGTTATTGTGTATCAGCGGCGACAACTAGGTCAAGCAATGGCTCAATCGGGAGGTCAACGAGGAGGTCAACCGGCTCCAAATGGTGCTACATGGTTGGTTACCAACCCGTCTCCACTAGAGTTTCCTGATTACCATGAGATGCCGAAGAATCCCGAAAATTTTTGTACCAAGTTCATTATCAATGATGTTAACCGCACGGCCGAGGACCATATCAAGATGTTTGAAAATTACCTACGCAATAGACAGATTGGGTATGCGGACGTGGCTTGCCGCCTATTTCTATATTCTTTGGGAGAAGAGGCTCATTTTTGGTTCATTCATTTACCGGTAGGGTCTATAAGATCATGGGAGTAGATGAAGGAGGCCTTCATCGGAAAGTTTGGTTTACCAGTCACCCCTGCAGAGCTTTATCGTCAATTTGCAGAAGTGAGAAGACAGGACCAAGAGCCCATCCATGCATTCAACAATAGGTTCCAAAAGGCCCTCACAAGATTATGCACTCCTTATGTTGTTGCTGATGCTCAAGAAAGCTACTATTCGGCACTTGATCCTTTGACTGCAATGTTTGTGAGATCTCACCCCAGTCCGGGAAACATGAATCAAGCTTACGCTAAAGCTATTGAAGTAAGTCAAGGTTTAGGACAAAATACAACTGGACCCTCACTATATACTGGCCTAGTCGCAACAAACAATCAAGTGCCAACGATTGGCTCAACATGGAATCAACAAGTTCCGGCGCTAAATGTAATTCCACAGCCAGGTTATCAAGTGCAAGCACCATCAAGTCAGTTAGTTCTCCATCCTGGGATGCCTTTGTCCCAGATGCAAGTTACACAACCCGTTTATCTCCAGAACACAATGCCGCCAGTGAAAACTCCAGAGGAGAAAGATGAAATAAAAGATTTGATAGAACAAGTGAAGAGGCTGTCAACTGAGGTGGCTTACCTCAAGAATCAAAATAATCAGACGCAAACTATGCCACGAAATTATCAGGCACACCAAGGTGCTAATTGAGGATATCAGAATAATCCTCCAAGTCATCAAGACACCCATCAAGGATACAGTCATGAAAACAGTTATGGGTATAGGAATAACAATCAAGGATTTCAGAAGAGATCCTGGAATACAGGGCCCAACAATGGAGGTGTCCCATCACCTTTAGACAATCCGCCACCTCCTGAAAACCGTCCTACAGATAGAATCTATATGGCCGAAACTGCCTCTTCAGGACGGTGTAGGTTACATAACACGAACCAGCACTCTGAGCTTCAGTGTCACGAATTCCAAGTCGTGGCTGGTATTCTCAAGAGTGAAACAAGGAATATCGAGGCCACAAAGAACCCTCCAGTTACGGGATATGAATTAGTCCCAACACCCATATATGATCAAGCATTGATAATAGAAGATTGCAATTTCCCACCTGAACTTCAGAGTTACACGCCCCCACCAGTTAATCACCAATTTCCATCAGATTCAGCAAACAGTCCCGTGGGGATGCCAGAGTTTCAAATACCATTAGAAGTTCACGCCACGTATGCATCACTAGAGGAGCCTCTTCATAGAGATGGTTATGTTTTTCCGCCTCTCAACAATAGCGTCTTGGTAGAAGGAAGAAGGGAGGTACAAGCTTTTCAAACTACTAGAGGTGAAACTCCCAAAGTATATCAGAGAAACTATCACCAACAATGTGAACCTTTGATGTCATCAATACCTCCAAATAATTTTACAACTCCGTCGCATCCCGACGCAAGCAATAACCCAGGTTTACCAAGAGATTCTCCAGAGTACAGGCGACAAAATGTAACGCAAGGTGGAAATGGACAACAAGCTATTCAGCAGCCTGTTCATCAAGATGGGCAAGGACAAAAGGAGAGTCTTCCTAGAGAGGACGTGAAAAGACTTGGCTCTTATGTACTAGAAGAATTCAAAAGGATGAAGGTTAGTCTCCCCCTACATGAGCTAATGAAGATTTCAGAGGTCAGAGATACAATTCTGGGAAGTTTGTATGAAACGCCAATTGTGAGAAGTACATCCCAAGGAACAACCAATGCACCAAGAAATCCTCCTGTTGTCACACAGTCTCGTCCAACACAGGAAACGAATGTGGTAGAAGAGATGCCTTATGCGCCATTTAACACTTGGGAAGCTCCGCAACAGCCTCAAAACTTCGTAGGTATGGTACAAGGTTCTTTAAACACTCCTGAAAAGTCGAAGATTGAAGATAAAAGGAGAGTTCGGTTCAATATTCCTGCGAAGTAGAAGCAAAAACAAGAGCAAATGCAGAATCTGAAAAATGTTGCTCAAGAGAACCAAGTTCAATTGGATAGAGAAGATGAAAGTAAGAATGCCTCAACAAATGAAAAGAAAAAGCCAGTAGTATTTTATTAGGGAAAGGATGAGCCAGCCCCATTTCTGGTTTCAGTTAGAATTTTTGGGAAGTTATTGCATAACTGTTTGATCGATTCCGGTGCATCAAGTAATGTCATTCCTTTGAAGATATGTGAGGCGTTAGGTATAGTTCCCCTTTAGACCACTAAGAAAGTAACCCAACTGGATAAGACTGAAGTTCCAGTTGTAGGAGAATTGAATAACATCCATATGCAGCTGGAGGCGGATCCTAGAATTCAAAGTCGCATTGACATATCAGTTGTGGATATACCAGGTGGTTATGGCATGCTATTGAGTAGGGATTGGGCCAGAAATTGAACGGATACATTGCAACTCATTTCTCCCACATGTGGTTGCCTTGGAGAGGAGTTCCAAATCAGATAAAAATTGTAAGTACACCACGGCTCAGATTGATGATCACAGAATGTGGTGAAAATAGTGATGTTTTGTTCGTGGAAACTGATTTGGGTTTATATAGGCCCATTAAGAAAGAAGTCCTCATGTTGCAGAGCTCGAAAGAAGAAAAGCTTGAAAACGACTCAAGTGGGAATGAGAGTGAAAGGATTTTCAAAGATTTTGTGTTAAAAGGTGTAAAGCAAGAGACAGAGAATGCCTCCATCAAAGATTTATCATAACCCATTCACGAGGCTTTCCATTCAGAGAGTACAGGTCCCATGAACAAGATCTCCTTGGAGGAAGTTCCAAAGATGATTCAACAAGTCACTTTAGAGGAAGAATGTGGAGAAGTCCATAAGAAAGAAGATTGGGTTCAAACTAGGTATTCCCAGCTGACGCGCTTGGAGGAGAAAAGAGATGAAACTTTGGGAAGTTTTGCCAAGCATCAGGGAGTTATGAACAGACAGATTGACAAATCTTGGTTGGACCCTTGTCAAGCTTCTGAGATCCTGAAAGATAGTGCATTTAAGCTACGAACACGAACAGGAGGGGATATCCCATTGCCAGACGATGGGAGATTCCTCAAGCATTATTTCCAACCCTAGGTTCTCTCCGAGAGCCTACTTTGTAACATATTAGATTAGGTTTGCTTTCCCGTTTGCTTTTCTATTTGCTTTTCGGTTTGTTTCGTTTTGGTTTTTGGCTTGTTGCCCTTTGGGTTTTTGGTTTGGCGTTCTTCCCTTGAGTTGTCCACTCAAGTGGTTTTGGTTTGGAATGGGCAAGGATTTAGGGCTTCCCCGTTGCGAAGGGGGTGATGATGATTTAACTTTCATAACGTGGTTCTTTCCGCTGGAATTTATGCAAATCTTTGAAAAAGCTAAGGTTGTTTTCCTCTTATCGTCATCCAGTTTGGAATAAGCTCGTCTCGGGAGGTTAACCCGTTATTGTGTCTTAACACATGAGTCTAAAGACCTTAAATATCTTACCTATCTCCATTCTGAGTCATTTCAGTTTCTCAGGAAAGGTCTCGGCAAGTGAAAATCTTACATCTTGCTTCAGCGCCACTACAATTCTCAAACCCATTAGAGGCTTCATTGCCTACCAGCCAATTGAGGAATTGACGGAAGATCAAAAGAAAGGGTAAATGTGCTTAAAAGAAATATCAAAAGGAAAAAGAAATTAAAAAATGAAAGAAAATATTATGAAATATTGGTTTTGGGAACATACGAGTAACTCCACCGAGGCTATGGACGCTTGGCTGGTAGTGGAGCAATATTTGTGAGAATTGTAGCGACAACCTCGTCGGGGCTATGGACGTCTGACTGGCAGCGAGGCAATGTCCAGGATGCTTTTGAAGTTAAGATATTTATAAAACTTGCTGCGTATTGTGACCTTTTCACACATCGCCCCATCGCCAATGGGGACCCCCAGTTGCCTGCTAGTTTCTAGGGTTTTGTCTCCTTGCAACGGTTATGTCAGATCACTTTGTTAAGAGTTTCAAGTCAGTTTGCCGAGAGTTAGCCGAGCCAAGTCAGTAATTCATGCTTGAATCAGTGCGTAGACATCATGGAAGCGCTCAGAAGGCCCAGGAAACGAAGATCGCCTGTGAATTTGGCCAATTCTGAGACTTCCTACTTTTTAGGAAATCTTGCTTTTTCACTTTTTCGTTTTTGGCATTTTGGGACCAAACAGGGTTCCCTATTTTTTAGGGTTTTGCTTTTTCTATTTTTAGAAAGTTTCTATTTTTGGAAAGTTTCTATATTTGGAAAGGTCTCGAATCCCAAAAATGCACTCAGAAGTCCAAAAAAATCGAAATTTCACTAAGAAAATCAAATAGAAAATTGAAAAATCATTGAAAAAATCTGGAAAAACAAAGTAAAAAGCATGAAAAATCGGTGAAAAGCATGAAAAATCAGACCAAAAAGTATCAGATTCTGGAAAAATCAATCAAAACCAGTTCAAGATCAATCAGATCTGAAGCAAAATCAGTTCAAAATCAACTCAAAAAAAAAGATGAAATTCATTTGAAATCTGGTCAAGTCTGAAATTCGCCATGAAAGAGGTCCTTGAAATGTGGGACGGAAAGATGAAGGAAGTTCTGGAAGCTCATGAAGTCCGCCCAGCAGCAAAGAGGAATGTCCAAGACTAAGATGAAGTCCGCCATGCTTGTCCTAAGACCCTCCAAAGTCCGCCATGTTCAAAGATGGATGATGCTAAGATCTTTCAAAGTCCGCCCTCACATATCCTAGTCTCCTTCAAAGTCCGCCAGCTTCAAGGAGGATGATGCCAAAAGGTTTAGAAGTCCGCCATCCACTCAAGGAGAAGGTGCCAAGAAGTTCTAAAGTCCGCCATGCACTTAAGAGGAAGTGCCAAGAGCTAAGGAAGTCTGCCATGCACATGCCAAGAGGTTGGGAAGTCCGCCTAGGCACATGAGAAGGGAAAAAATAAAAAATTTCACCAAGTCTTGGTGCCTAGCAAGGAGAATTTCGAAAATTTTGCTAAGTATAAGAGCCTAAAAAGGTGGAATCAAGATTTTGGCTAAGTGTTGTGATATTTCCAAGAGGCAAAGTGTTAAGGCAAATGCTAATAGCTTTAGAAGTCCGCCATATTCAGGAAAGATGATGCAAAGACCATCCAAAGTCTGCCCTAGAAAAGAGGGACGTCCAAGATGCTTGTCCAAAAGGGTTGGAAAGTCCGCCATGGTCTATCAAGGGATAAAATAATGATTTTTGCTAAGTGTTGGTGCCTAGTCAAAAGACAAATTCGAAAATTTGCCTAAGTATAGAGGCCAAAGGATGAAAAGTTGAAGTTTTTGGCTAAGTGTCATGATGTTTTCAAGAGGTAAAGTACTAAGTTTGAAAGGACAAGTGCTAAAGAAAATTAGCAATGGCATGTGGAAAGTGGAAAAGACTTTGGGAAATCCGCCTAGGCCAAGGCAAAGAAAAAATGAAGTGTGCCTAGCATGAAAATGGAAGAGAAATTAAATTGCCTAAGTATGGATGTCTGGAGAAAATGTTATAAAAATTGACAACTTTGGCCAGAGAAAAATGCACAAGGTAGGGAGAAAGGAAGGATTGTCCTTGGCCAGAAGGAAGAAGAATTTGTCGAGCGTCAAGGAAATTCGCCCGATGAAGACATCCAGACAAGGATTTTGCCTAGAAAAGTTCGACTGAGCAAGAGAAAATTTGACTTTGGCAGAAGAAAATAGGCTCAGTGCAATTAAAAGCTCGCCATGGCAAAGAAAAATAGGGATCTGGCATAAAATTTGTCGATGGAATGGCTTGAGTTTTGACTTGGCTAGATGAAATTGGGAATAAAATTGGAAAATACACTTTTAGCCGAGAAAAATGAAAGGAAAATCGAAATAGCCATGGGTCCAAAACGAACGGGTTGGAATAAATTAAAATATTTTAATATTTTAATAATTTATTTCAACTACTCGGAAATTTAAATGCCTTGGACAAAATCGAATTTGCCAGACGAGAGTTGGAAGAAAATAAATTGTGTCGGCCAAAGATGAAATCCGATGGGCAAAATTAAATTCGCCACGAATTTAAAACTTGGAAGGGTCGAATTTAATTAAATATTTAATGTTTTCTTTCAAAATTCGAAAAATCAAAGATAAACATTCAAGCAAAAAAATTGAATTTTTGAAGATCAATGGGATTTGTTCGAATAAGCTCAAGACTGATTCTTTTCGAAAAATAAAGGAAATTGCCTGTTTGAATAAATGAAAACAAATCGAGATCAAGAGAAGGAAAGGCAGTTGCTAAATAAATTAAATCCTTCAGCATTATAATGAGTTTCAACAACTCATTTTTTTCACACACAGCTGAAGAGAAATTTGATCTCTCTCGAAATTATCAGGCAATTGATTGGTTAGTGGGCAAGATCGAATTTTCCAGAGAGAAGTAATGTTATGCTGAGGAAGAATTTTCGCAGGAAAGAGAATAGATTTATTGGAAGTTGAAATTTCTTCTGTTTAGAAGAGGCGCACTTCTTCTAAATTATTAGAATTTGAATCTGATTTGCAGCCAGCAGTCTTTTTCTGAGGTTTGATGTTCAGTCAAGTTGATTCGCCATTCTTCTTCTGTCCTTTCATCTTAGCAAAAGTTCTGGCTAAAATTTTCAACTTCATCCATTTACTTTCAGCTTGCTTTTTCGCAGCAATTTAATTATTTAACCAGCTGAAAGTAAATTTCCAAATCCAAGGCATGAGAATAAATTATTTTAAAAAGTCTACATATTAATGTTAATTTTCTGACTGCAGGTTGATGACCATTGTGGGCGAATCATCCAAGAGACCGGCAAAAATGAAGTTCGCCAACAAAGGAGCTCAACGGGAAACTAAAATCAATTCAAAATGGAAGAACGTCGTGGACACCGATCTCGGACATGTCGACTTCGATGAATTCAAAAGAAGAGTATATGGGCATAATGGATTGCCAACACCAATAGCCAGGCGGATGATCAAAAACGGGATTTTCCAGGCAGCAGGATTCTCGCCTGCAAAAGATTGTGCAAAATTGATGGTGGAGTGTGCTCTCATGATGCCCAAAAGAGGCAGATCATTGCACAGGATGGCAGAATTCTGGCACACTTGGGCGAGGTGGCCATCCAAGAAACCTTCGGCATCCCAGAGCATTCACGGACAGTCTATAAGACCAAGGAAGAAGCCAAGAGGTTATTGTTGTGACCTTTTTCACACATCGCCTCATTCAAATGGGGACCCCTAATTTTTGCTCCATTTTGGTCTTTTTGGCTTTGGTTTTTGGTCTCTCTCTCCGTCTATCTCTTTTCTGATATCTGCCTTTCTGGGGACATTCCCGTCTGTGAGCCTTAGCATGAATTTGGCTAAGTCTGAAAATTAGGGTTTGAGTCTTCCTGGTCAGTTTGAGGTCGAGTAAGGTGAATAAATTGAAAATTGAGCTTAACATTGTTGTCAGTATGCTTCCAGCAAGTTCTCAGCAGATTTCCATCAGATTCTGAGGTACTTACTATTTTTAGTAAGTGTGAAATTGCAGGCAATTCATCAGCATTTTTGAAATTCCGACAGTCACACTGTGTTCAGAGCACATCGAGTTATTCGCATGCAAAATTTGAGTGAAAGCAGACAGGTTACTATTTTTAGCAGTCCGGCTTCCGGGACAAATCTCAGGGTTCAGATGTAGAGTTTTTCTTTGCATGCCTGCATATTCCTTCTGGGTTTTTGGAGACCTTCGCAACGATATAACATGCAAACGAAGATAATCACTCAGTAAGGAACTTACTATTTTTAGCAGGTATGTCCCAGCAGCCGCTTCCCAGTAGTTCAGAATTACGTGCTGATCACAATGCCACAGAAACGAGAGCAAACAGAGATCTTTTGATACGCATGCAGAGCGAATTAGGGTTTCCAACTTCGGAGCCTGAAAAGAGGGGTCAAAAGTCAAAATTTTCGAAAACCAGTGTAAACCACTGCGATCGACGTCCTTCAGGCTATCTGCTGGTAAATTTCAAGTCAAACGGAGCACTTACTATTTATAGTAAGTCAATTTGGAAACTGGCTAAAAATAGTAAATTGAGCGCATGCGTCAGTGTCGACAGTAAGGTCACGTGGTGAGGAGCGCCTCATTCAAATTTCAAGTCAATTGGGGCAATGGAGCTATCAGAAACAAGAGGTTACTATTTTAGTAAACTATCTCCGGAAATGGGCTAAAAATAGCGGGGTGACTAAAAATGGCAATGTCAACAAGTTGATGAAGTTATAAGGATGCAGTGTGCGAAATTTCAAGTCATTCCGAGCTTCAGAGATGCTAAAATCAGAGGGCTTACTATAAATAGCAGGACATGAACGCTGGCAGAAGAAGGTAAAAATGTCTAAGTCTGAGTTTCATCCAGCAAACACCTCCAAATGCGCCATGCTTGCCTTCAAGATGATCAAAAAAAATATTCTATGAAATGAGTTCATCCTCCTGCCACCCCAAAATGTGCCCAAGTTGGTGAGGTGGAAGCATGAAAATTTTTCTAAGGCAAAGTTTCATCCACCTCCAGGGGTAAAATGCGCCCTCAAGGGATGAAGAAGTTTAAAAAAAAAAAAATTCTAAGTATCAACTCTCATCCTTCACCTAGGCCAAAATGCGCCCAAGGTGCAAAAGTCAAAGAGAAGTCAATGATTTTTATCCAGTAGCCAGGCCAAAATGCGCCCAACTTGAAGCATGAGAGCTGGAAATTTTTCTAAGTCTTAAACTTGTCCTCCTCACCCCTCCAAATGCGCCCATCCTGCAGCTGGGGTGAAATGCGCCCAAAAAGAGAGAAAGGTCAAACAAGTCAAAATGTTTTCATCCTCCTACATGGCTGAAATGCGCCCAAACAAGCTCAAGTGAAGACAAAAAGTGAAGTTGAAAGGTCATCCCTCTTGCATGTCTAAATGCGCCCACATTGAGGTGTAAAAGGTGAATGGAGCTGGTAAATGAGGTGAAAAGTGTTGAAAATATCTCAAGGTGTGGTGAATACAAGGTAAATGCTAGTTTTTATCCTCCTTCAAGTCCAAAATGCGCCCAAGGTGGTGGGTGTTGGAGAATTTCCTAAGGCATGTGAGGTGGTGAAGATGAATATTGGGCGTGATTTTTGAATTTCCTCCTCAAGTATGCTAGGCGTTAAAGGTGATGAGTGGTATAAGTGTTAGAAAATATTGCCAAAGGGTGGAGAATGTTGCTTGGGCGTGGTTATTATCCTTCCTTAAGTGCCAAATGCGCCAAGTAAAGAGTAAGTGTGGTGGTGAAATAAAAAGTTGGTAGGCGTTGGAAAAATATTCTCCATGGCAAGTGATATGCGCCTAAAGTAAAGTATTGAGGGTGGAAATGAAGTGCTAAGGCGTGATTTTCCTCAAATATGAGATGAGTGATGGGAATTTTTCTAAAGCATTGGAGCTTCAAAAATATTTTTCAAGTGTGAAGTAAAATGCGAAGTGGTGGCTAGAAAAATAAAATGTGCCAGGCACCTCTATGAATAAAATTTTCTAAGTGAAGTTGATGTTCTTCTCGCTGGCAAACGACCAAAATTTTCTAAGGCAAATTTTCAAAGTGCAAGATGATTTGAAAATTTTCTAAGGCACAAATATTTTCTTCCTTAGAAAATACGCCTAAGTCTGATAAAGTGATGAATTTTCCTGAAGTCCGAGCAGAGTTGCCAGAAGTGAAGTCAGTGACTGCCAGCTCCACAGGATTGAAAAAAAAAAGAATTTTCAAGTTAGAGCAACAAAATTCTCAGAGGGGATGAAGAAATGAAATAAATTGTTGAAAATTATTTTTTCCAAGGTTCAAAATTCCAGAAAATTAAATGAACCCATTCGTTGGGTACCCATGGGTTCGACGCGTTCTGAAAGAAATTTTCTTTTGAGTATCGAAGATTATCGATGAGGGATGGATTTTAAGGTCTTCCATGCTTCGTTGCGGCCTTCAGGATGAGGATTTCGAGTGGGCACCAGGTTGATGAGTTTTCCTAAGGGAAAATTTGAAAAATTTCTAAGGCAAGGAAGAAAATGTGTTTTCAAGGTGGAATTCTCCAGATGATGAATTTGAAAGGAACTGCCTAGGTGAATTTGATTGAATTCTTCGTGAAGATAGTTTTCTTGAGCCAGAGATGGATAAAATCAAAGTTATCGGAGCCCCAGGTAGTGAAATGAATTTCTTAAAGATGAAGTTTGTCTAAGGCATGAACTTGAACAGGAAGTTGGCGATGAACGCTTGGAGATCAAAGCATGAACATCCTGGTAAGTAAGTTGAATTTATATTATGAAATGTTCTGATACTCTTCTCCTTGCTTGTTTTGCAGGAGGAACGTCGAGGCCAAGCGTTGATGATTTAAGTGATCCGCGATGATATTACAACCTTCGGAGGAAGATAAAGTTACGAGTTTCGCATGAAGGAAGAAAGTTGCAAGAAATTGGCTAAGTGTTAGCTCAAGTGACAAAGAAGTTGAAGAACAAAAGTCAAGAAGAAGATCAAGGGCAGTGTGAACGCGTTTCAAGAACAGAATCTTCTAGAAGGATGATGGTGGACATTATGGCTCATTTATTACCCCTCTCCTTTGTGGCGGTTTTTAGGGCAAATCTTGTTTAGGGCTGAGGTGGCACAATTTTAGCCACTCTATTGATTGTAACCCTAGCCGTCTTTTGGGACTTGGCTAGCTATATAAAGGGGGAGTCCCCCTCATTTGTAATTCATTAGAAATTAGATTTAGAGGCAGAGGCAGAGCTTAGAGGAGTAGAGAGAAGTTGATAGAGTAGAAAGTAAAGTAGTGTAGATTGAAAAGGAAGGAAAGTCTTCCCTTTGGATACTTTGTAAGAAGTTGTCATGTATGCTTTCATAATAAAAGAATTTTCATTGATGGTGAATTCTTCTTTGTTGTGAATAGTTGTTGAGGCTTCTTCGTCCTTCCAATTCACGTAGTATCTTGAAGTAGCTTAAAGTAAAGTAGTTTTCACTTTCATGCAAGTAGATGTTAGTTGTGGACTTGTGGTATTAATTAAGGCAACTTCATTTTTATCCATACCACTAGCGGCTTGCTGACGGCAGGTTTGCCTTGTGTGGTCAACTGGAAAACTTTACAAACTTAACTTCGATTGTGATTCATGTGTTTGTATGCATCGTTCTGATGGTGCTTACATGTTGAGTTATAATTTGAAAACCTCATGTCACTCCCTTGAAGATTGCACTGACTTTGTGTAAGTTGTCCAACGTGAGGTGGAGCAGAGTCTGGTCGAAGTCTGTCGAGATTGATCCCACATTCCATCCTTAGATAAAGATTAACTTCTTAGGCCCTACACCCTTTTTTTTAATTCAGTTCATTTCCGGTTAGGATTAGGAAACTCGTGCTTATTTTCCAAATCATTCGAATCACACGCAAAGCCCTTAGTCTACTGTCTGTTGTCAGCTATCGAACAATTGTGTAAGTCCCCTCGTGAGAACACAGCAACTCACATCAAACCAACTGAGTCTATTCGCACTTAAGGAACCTTGGAGTTGAAAGCATGATCTTACTCGCAATCTTAGCATGCTGAATACTTTGTTCAAGAGAGGATAGAGTATCCGTTGGGAAACTTTATTCTGTGTTGGTGCGGTCTCAAAAACCACGTCAACAGTTATATGACAGCCAACCAGACTTATGCACTGCAACTGTTAACAAGGCATGGTTGGACAAACCGAAGCCATCAATAAAGAAGATGCCCAAAAGACCTCGCCGGACGGATTTCAAAGAAGATTTTGGAGATATCATACTAATGCTGAGCAGAATAGCTGGTAACCTGCAGGGTACATTTTTCGAGAGCTGGATGTACTATTTCATAGACGAGATCACTTCTGGTGTGAAAATGTTCAATTGGTCACGGATGATAAGTGACAATCTCCACGAGCAATTAATCAATCTGGAAGAGACTAAGTCTTTCCATATGAGCTCGTATGTGGTCTACCTGTTGGCCAGATCATATAAGTATTCAGGACTAACTTGCAGAGGAAAAGTTGGCAGCGGAGAAAATGAGCTCAGACTGTATGATTGTTACCCGCAACTCCAGTTGAAGGAGAAATCTCATTTCAGAAGGGCACATGATGCATTCTTAATGCATATCACCAGAATGCTTCAAGGGGGAGTACATCAGAGACTGAGTCATGAGGCGAAAAGTCTAATCAGTAGGTACGGATCTTGGTTCATCCAGTTCCCGAAATTTACGTATATCAGGATCCAAGGGTTTACTGGAAACCCCTATAAGTTGCCAATTTATCCGACAAATCGGATGGTCCTGCTCGAGGTCCTGAGACAGTTAGAGGAATATCAGAACATCCAGAGGCCGACCAAGAAAACATCTGTTACATTCCCATTGTTCATCAGGAACATGTTGGAATCTTGTCCATCAGCACAGGCAGCTGAGAGTGCAAGACTGGAGATCCAGTGGTATCCATTTACAGCCTACAAGTCCAGGGTCAACTTTGACCCACATCATAATATCCGGACAGTAGAGGGGAGAAGGTACAAGCACAGAGTGGAACTGGAAGACTTTTGGGCTGATGTCGCTGATGAGTTTGAAGTCAGACGGAGAATGTGGTCCAGAATGTCACTAGACTTCATGAGGGAAATTGAGTTCTGCCGGGTGCCTGATCAGTTACAAGATGATGGGAACTATATCCAGCCGCGTTTCGAGGAGAGTCGACCTCTTCCTCCGGTGAAATGGTCAGAACCTGAGCATGCGGACTTAGCAACACTAATGAGGCCAGTAGTCAAGTACTCTCACTAGTGGGTTGACCGTCAGGTCCAAGAAATGAGGCAGAGAAGAATAACGCTCACGTATGACCTACTGAGCGAATCAGAATCATATTCTTCCAACGCTGATGCATCTCACCAGGGCTCGACCAAGATTGGAGAGAAAAGAAAAGAAATAGTTCCGAGTGTAGAGCCTACTTCCAAAAAACAAAGGGGAGAACCATCTCGTTCAGCAGCATCCCGGAATATTGACGAGCTGATGGCTACCATAGATGAGTCCTTGGTGGAAATAATTGTACCTCCTACAGTTCAGGAAGAGAACGATGAACCTATTCAGCCAGATGATGAGGAGCCCTTGTCACCTACGGGCACAGAAATACTTGGTTCAGACAATGAGATAGAAGTCTGGAATAATGACTTCGAGGAGGGAATGATTTCCGCTCTCAGGGAAGTTGTCGATGTTTCGAATGAAGAAGAGGTTCAGATAGAAGATGGAGTTGAACAGCCGACCATTCCAGACTGGCTGATGGAAAGAATGAAGATTCAACAACCTGCAGAAGCTCAAGAGGAGGATGATACTGCAAATTTCTTGGCGAGGTTGGAACAAGTTGCAGTCAAAAAGCCTGCCAAGAAATTCTCTACTATTCAAAGGGACGAGACAAGCAGCCGTTCCGTACATATTGCAGTACCCACAGTGGACAAGCCACAGGACAAGATTACTCAAGAGTGTGCTATAACCACTGTAGATCTTGGCCCAACTTCAAAAGGCCAAGAAGTTGAGGAATTGAATAATTCCGTCTCGACCGTCAAAGCGAGATTGGAAAAAGAAGTGGCTAAGAAGAAAGAGTATAAAAAGGAGGTTGAATGCTTTAAGGAGTACATACAGCATTTGACCCAGCCACTTGATCAGGGTAATGCGGCAGCTCCTCTCCTCAATTCCTCGCAGGAAGTGACCAAAGATGTAGAGCACAAAATGGTTATGGCCGGGGAAGCTCAGGACTGGATGGCGAGCGAAGGAACGGAAGCAGCCTTGTTCATGGAGAAGCTGGCACTTGCTTATGGATGAACCTCTTCTTTTCTTTCCAGACTCATGGATATGGCAGAGACATGGGAATGTATTCCAGATATGCAGGAGAGGCTTATTCCAAGCCTTAGGATCTTGAAAGGCACTCCAAGAGAGGAGTTGGTTGATAAAAGGGTGATTGCTGCAGGAGCAGCATATGATTTCCATCACTGGTTTTGGGCAGTGACTGTACGAGAAGAAGTGTTGGAGAAGGCAAAAGTGGATGGGCTCAGGATTGAAGAGCAGGTCAAAGAGATCCAGGAGAAGATTTATATGACAGCTGCAGAAGTGTTCGACCGTGAGATTGTTCGGGAGAACGACATGCAGTTGGAGAGATTGAAGCGTAAAGTTCAAGAGACTTTCTTCTCTGCCACTGGACCATTTCTGAGACAAGATTTTGCGAGAGTGGCAAGACTCTTAGCCATCCGAAATGATTTTGAGAAGCAGGAGGCAGATTGGGAAAGTACTTTTGCCAGATGTGCTGAGAAGTTGGACGGACTCGAATTCCGGATTAGCATGCTGTGTCATGTCCCCATTTTAGCTGACACTGTTTGTCGAGGAGTTAGCCTATAATTTTGATCCTCGTAGGCTGACAGGGTGTGCAGAGGATCATCAGAGGCAGTTGCTCAGTGTTTGGTAGCTCCAATTTGCCGTTGTATCAGGTTGGGCCTTCGCAGAATCTTCCAGTGAGCATTTTTAGGAAACTTTCTATTTTTAGAAAGTTAGGTCAGGCGGAAGCTGCTATTTCGGGCAGGGCACCTGGTTCAGCCATTCAGCTCAGAATCGACCCAATTCAGCAGTTGGTTGATTTGACGGAGAAATAAGGAGTAATTAATGAGTTATTAAATATTTAATAATTTGACTTTATATTAAAGTCACTTTATTGAAGTATTTAAATATTTAATTAATTTGGCCTGTTATAAAGTATTTAATATACTTTATAATAAAGTATTAATTTTTGATTTAATGAATATTTATTATTCATTAAAATAAGCGCCAATTATTAAATAGATTTCTCCTAAGTCTTGAAAAGACGAATTTAATCATTTTATTAAATGATTATTAAAAAAGAGCATTGGGTCGAATTTTATTGAAGAGGATATATATTTTGCAGTCAAGACAAATCGAAGGATTTTTATGAAATGTTATTCTAATTTGTCTTTTGCTCTGAGCATTGGAGTTTGCAAACCTTAGGGTTTCTGGCAGACGGACGTTTCTGGAGAACGAAAACTCTTCAGAGATCAGGCAGACTGAGGCTGTGCAATACCAACTGAAGCTTGCACTTGGTGATTTCATACAGAGATCACAGTTTGTGTTTACTGAGTTATTCATTCCGAGATTCACAGAGAATAAACATCTACCAGCAGGGCGAATCTTTCAGTGGTTATTTACCTGAGATCTGGCACACATTTCAAGAAACCGTACCATATTCTTGCTGCTGTTGTAGGCCGTACTTTTCTGTACCAGCAGGCCGTACCTTCTCAGTAGTCAGTGGAAAACATCAGAACTTAACTTCTATCAACCAGTTGGGGTGCGCCTTGGGTGTTCAGAGGTTCAGCATCAATTACAGTGACCAGAGATTCATCCTTTCATTCAGCCGTACTGTTCTCATCATTCTTTTGGCGGCTGCAAGAAGGAAACCAGGTTTTTGATAATAAATCTGTATTTTCATCTATATATTGCTATTTGTCTTTGTAAATGCTCTGGACAATGAAATAGATGGTACGCCTTGGCATTCTAAGCATTTCCTATGTATGACAAAGCACTTTTGATTTTTTTATGAATTTATTTGCAATTATTAGAGAAAATCGCAGCTTTGCATTTTTGCCTGAAAACCTCAAAAAAATACAAAAACCAAAAATCTGCAAAAACACACAAAAACAGTTAGGGTTTCGAAATCGAGAACCATCAGGGTTCTGACAGTGGTATCAGAGCACAATTATCCTGCCATCCTGTGCTTTTTCAGTTGCTTTTTCAGTATTCAGTGTGCTTTTTGGTTGCTTTTTCATGAGCCGAGATCCTATTCAGTATATTAGAGGCGTAGGGACAGGCAAAGACGAGGATTGGACAGGTCCACCTATCCCAGAAGGTCAGACAGTGTCAGGGGTGCTTGGTATTCACAGATCCAGTTCTGACGGTAGTGAAAACAGTGTTGCAACCCTAATGGCAGAACGTGAGACTTCCTCAGAGACTCGCAGGGATCAGGGAAGGCGCATGCAGAGGGTGATATTACCGATGAGGAGTTTAGACGGAGGCACGATAATATGATGGATATGATGTCTCAGCTGATGGGTACCATTAGACAGTGTACGCCCACACAGCCACACTACATTCAGATTGGACAGACGAGTGGGACTGCACCAGTGGATCAGCCATTGGCATCCGTACTGGACAGCCGTCTCCGATCTATCAGGAGCGAGGCCAGGCCAGCCTACTTTCTTACCCAGAGATACTCCACCTCGATTCCAGGGCAGCATCAGGTGCATCATCGACTTCCAGCCACATAACGGCATGTCAGTGGCAGACTTGACGAGATTTCACGGTGAGTACATGTCACTAGCACCTGAGATCCGACAGGCACTTACATTTCATGAGTTTATAGATGTTTATAAACCCAGAGGAGGAGGAAGATTTGACCGTAGACCCCCTCAGTATCAGCAGCGCAGCCACAGGTGAACAGGGATTTATAGTATGCTATGAGCAAAATTACATTGCCATATTTTGATGGATCAGAAAAGACATCAGCGAGGTCTTGGGTCCAGAAATTGGACAATTACTTGTCACTTAGGCCTATGCAGGAGGATGAGGCAATTAAATTTGCTACTTTACATCTTGACGGAGTAGCACATGATTGGTGGCACCACGGCATGTATACGTTAGGCCATCATGCGGTTAATACCTATCAGGAGTTCACTAGCAGACTGATAGAGAGATTTGATAAGAAGGATCCGGAACTGTACTTCAGAGAGTTGGCTCAGCTCAGACAGACAGGTAGCCTGGACTCATACATTGGCGAGTTTCAGAGAGTGGCAGTCATGGTGACAGGGATTTCGGAGCGGAGACTTATCATACTCTTCGTTGAGGGTTTGACAGAACCCATGAGAGGTTGGGTCAAGGCGTTTGATCCGACTACACTTCAGGAGGCGATGCGGAAGGCAAGGAGTATGGAGCTTGCTGCTCCGAAGAAACAATTTCCGCCTAAAACAAATAACTTGCCTATTGAGGAGAGTCATACACCAGTTGCAGAGCCTAAAAGGAAACCAGTTGCAAGAATTGATGATGCAACTCGGGAGGAATGCAGGAAGAAACAACTTTGTTATTGGTGCAAAGCACCCTACAGCAAGGAGCACGATTGTCCTTTGAGACCGAAGGGCAGAGCCAACCGTGCCATGTGGGTTTTTTATGATGATGACGAGTCTGATGATTCGGACCAGCAGGTTGTTTCAGAACATGCAGAGGTCGGGAATGCCTCTACGGAGTTTGGGCCCGATGCCAACTTATCCCCGTTGGTATTATCTACGAGTGTACGGGATGACTCATTCAGGTTTAGGGGATCAGTGGAAGGACAGCGATGTATTGCTATGCTCGACACTGGAGCCACACACAATTTCATTTGATGAGAGCTTCGTCAGCAGATGTAGACTCCAGACAGAGGATTTCGCTGGATTCAGAGTTCGGGTGGCAGATGGATATACCCTCACTTGCACTCGACGGATTTGTAATCTCACTCTCATGCTGAATGATTATGAGTTGCAGGCAGACTTTTATGTAGTCAACCTGGGTGGGATGGATTTAGTGTTGGGTATGAGATGGCTTCAGGACATCAGTGTGTTTACCCTCAACTTGCCTAAAATGGAGATGAGATTCGAGGTACAGGGTAAGAAATATGTGTTGAGGGGTATTACAGATGGCAGCCTTCGTTCTATCTCTCTCGTTAGTGGGAAGAGCGAGAAGGTAGAGGAGGATTTTGTGCAGATCAGGCATGGTTATGCTCAGTACCCCGGGGGTTCTGAGGCAGTCGTTTGGGATCAGCCTAGTGGTTTGGTTCCGTTTGTGACCAATCCATTGTTTGAGATGAATGTTATATCTTCATACGACAATCCACTCTTTGAGTTTGATATGGGTCACTCACCTGATCCTGGTCTTGAGCAGAGTAATGTTGATAGCGTTTGGGATCCTACTAGTGCAACGGGATTTCAGATTCAGCTCACGGAGGAGTATCACAGTGTGTATATGGTGCAGAGTGCATATGGCTTCATGATTGATCCGCATGTACACAGTTTGTTTCAGTTGCACAGTTCTAGCATGCACGTACTTGATATGCTGGATGATAGTATATCTCGTGCAGTTTTAGGGGGTAAGTGTTGCTTGTCGTTTGACTTGCCTCCTTCTGAGTTTCTTGATCCTATGCCGGACCGCACTGAGGTTAATAGGGAATGGTATTTTATTCTTGCTGATCAGTTGTGGGAGTTACAGGAGTCAGTGGTGACCAGCAGGAACATTGTCCGGTACTTCCCATGGGATCCAGGTGGTGCAGTGCAGCTGTATTTGCAGAGATTGCTTGAGGACAAGCAATTTCAGGGAGGGCGGACTGTCATGTCCCCATTTTAGCTGACACTGTTTGTCGAGGAGTTAGCCTATAATTTCGATCCTCGTAGGCTGACAGGGTGTGCAGAGGATCATCGGAGGCAGTTGCTCAGTGTTTGGTAGCTCCAATTTGCCGTTGTATCAGGTTGGGCCTTCGCAGAATCTTCCAGTGAGCATTTTCAGGAAACTTTCTATTTTTAGAAAGTTAGGTCAGGCGGAAGCTGCTATTTCGGGCAGGGCACCTGGTTCAGCCATTCAGCTCAGAATCGACCCGGTTCAGCAGTTGGTTGATTTGACGGAGAAATAAGGAGTAATTAATGAGTTATTAAATATTTAATAATTTGACTTTATATTAAAGTCACTTTATTGAAGTATTTAAATATTTAATTAATTTGGCCTGTTATAAAGTATTTAATATACTTTATAATAAAGTATTAATTTTTGATTTAATGAATATTTATTATTCATTAAAATAAGCGCCAATTATTAAATAGATTTCTCCTAAGTCTTGAAAAGACGAATTTAATCATTTTATTAAATGATTATTAAAAAAGAGCATTGGGTCGAATTTTATTGAAGAGGATATATATTTTGCAGTCAAGACAAATCGAAGGATTTTTATGAAATGTTATTCTAATTTGTCTTTTGCTCTGAGCATTGGAGTTTGCAAACCTTAGGGTTTCTGGCAGACGGACGTTTCTGGAGAACGAAAACTCTTCAGAGATCAGGCAGACTGAGGCTGTGCAATACCAGCTGAAGCTTGCACTTGGTGATTTCATACAGAGATCACAGTTTGTGTTTACTGAGTTATTCATTCCGAGATTCACAGAGAATAAACATCTACCAGCAGGGCGAATCTTTCAGTGGTTATTTACCTGAGATCTGGCACACATTTCAAGAAACCGTACCATATTCTTGCTGCTGTTGTAGGCCGTACTTTTCTGTACCAGCAGGCCGTACCTTCTCAGTAGTCAGTGGAAAACATCAGAACTTAACTTCTATCAACCAGTTGGGGTGCGCCTTGGGTGTTCAGAGGTTCAGCATCAATTACAGTGACCAGAGATTCATCCTTTCATTCAGCCGTACTGTTCTCATCATTCTTTTGGCGGCTGCAAGAAGGAAACCAGGTTTTTGATAATAAATCTGTATTTTCATCTATATATTGCTATTTGTCTTTGTAAATGCTCTGGACAATGAAATAGATGGTACGCCTTGGCATTCTAAGCATTTCCTATGTATGACAAAGCACTTTTGATTTTTTTATGAATTTATTTGCAATTATTAGAGAAAATCGCAGCTTTGCATTTTTGCCTGAAAACCTCAAAAAAATACAAAAACCAGAAATCTGCAAAAACACACAAAAACAGTTAGGGTTTCGAAATCGAGAACCATCAGGGTTCTGACATGCTGCCACTTGTCACAATGGAGGAGGTCATCGCTGTAGTGTCTAGGTTCATCGAACGCAATGCTGCTCAGAAGGATAAGGACGCCTCTCCTAGATAATAGCTGCAACTGCTACTTTACTGATTGATTACTAGTTGATAACTCTTGTTATTTTGGGTAACCCTAATTAGGGTTGGGTTGTAATAATCTTGGCCGTTGATATTGTTTTAATCTCGACCCTTCATTTCATTTTTGAAACTCTATATAAACTGATGCTCTCTCACTTTCATTTGTGTGGAGACAGAGTATGAGATTGTTGCATTGAGACTATTTCGAATAATAAAAGCTCTTATGTATGATTTGCTTTGAACAACTTTTATTGTCAAATAGTAAGCGAGGTTGCATATCTTCTTCCACCATAGATTAAAGTTAGAATTTGCTTCGAAAGTTGGTTAATTGAATGAGAGATTGATCGTATTGATTCAATGGTGAAGTGTAGCTCATACTTTCTTCGAATGGATGATTTGCATTCGATGTGTAAAGTTAGCCTGAGCTCTTAATTGTGGAAGCTTAACTTCAGCCTCATTCGAGGTTTGAAAATTATTATCACAACCCTTGAAGATTGCACCCATTTTGCGTATGTTGTCCAGCAGGAGGCGAAACAAAGTGTCGTTTATCCCCTTCACCAAATCCTTATTGTCTCTTGAGTTCTTAGGCATAGACTAGATTCTCCTAAACTCTATCCTTTTGCCATTTTTTTGAGATCCATATCGAAAGTCCTAAGTGAAGAGAGCCTTTAATGATGAATTCCCTAAGTCCTAAACTTGTGAAGATTTTCTTACGTAAGTCCCCTTGTTTATTACCAGCATATCACAACGGCCATTGAGCTTGTCCACACGTCGAGACCCGACAAAAGAAACCTTGGAATCGCCATATGATCTTCTCGCAATCTTAGCATACGCAGTGGTTTTTCAAGAGAGGATAGAGTGTCTTTGGACATTTTATTTTGTGTGTTCGGTGGATGATAAAACGTACACCAACACTGCGGCCGATTCTGGAAGTCAGGACGGTTTAGAGATGGAACGAATGCACACACTCACGAGGTCTTGGATGAAAGTGTTCTGATCCAATATCGGATTCTTCTCCCCTTTTGAGTAAGTGTCCTTTCTCCATGATGGTTTGAGAAAGATTAATCAAGGTTCAATTCTTAAAGTGTTTTTCAACACTTTCCCGTGGGGATGCCAGATGTTGTGACCTTTTCACACATCGCCCCATTCAAGATGGGGACCCCTAATTTTTGCTCCATTCTAGTCTTTTGGCTTTGGTTTTTGTCCCTCTCTCTCTCTCTTTCCCTCTCTTTCTGTTGTTTGCCTTTCGAGGATCATGCCTGTCATTGAGTTTAAATGTGAATTTTGGCCAAGTCTGAAAATTATGGTTTCCATCTTTCTAGCCAATTTGTGGTCAAATGAGGTGAATAAATTGAAAACAGAGCTTAACATTGATATCAGTGTGCTTCCAGCAGGCTTCCACTGATGTTTCGTCAGATTCTGAAGTACTTACTATTTTTAGTAAGTGTGCAATTCAAGGCGTTCCTTCAACATTCTTGAAATTCCGACAATCACACTGTGTCCATAACACATCAAGCTACTCGCGTGCAAAGTTTGAGTTGAAACAGACAACTTACTATTTTTAGCAGTTCAGCTTCCAGAGCAGATTTCAGGGTTTAGGTGCGGAGTTTTTCAATGCATGTCTGAGGATTCCTTCTGGGTTTTCTGGGACCTTCGCAATGGTGTAACATGCAAAGTGGGATAACGACTTTCAGAGTTCAGCCTTTAGAGACTATTTTTAGGGTTTGCATGTCAGGGTTTTCTTTGCATGTCTGCATATTCCTTATGGGTTTTTCAAGAGCTTCGCAGTGATGTGACATGCAAACGGAGATGGTCACTCATTTAGGAACTTACTATTTTTAGCAGGTGCATCCCGGCAGCGGCCTCCCAGCACTTCAGAATCACGAGTTGATCGCAATGTTGCAGAAATGAGAACAAACGGAGATCATTTGATATGCATGCAGAACAAATTAGGGTTTCCAGCTTCGAGACCCAAAAAGAGGGGTAAAAGGTCAAAATTTTCGAAAACTGGTGTAAACCACTGCGATCAACATCTTTCAAGCTATCCACCGGTTAAATTTGAAGGCAAACGGAGCACTTACTATTTATAGTAAGTCATTTCAAAAACTGGCTAAAAATAGAAAACCAGCGTCAGGCGTTGATGTCAGCAGGCAAGTCACGTGGTGAGGAGTGCGTCATCCAAATTTCAAGTCAATCGGAGTTGTGGAGATATCAAAATCAAGCAATTACTATAAATAGCAAACCACCTTCGGAAATGGGCTAAAAATAGCAGGCCAGCTCAGATTAGCAGTATGAACAGGTTGACAAGGTCATGAAAGTCCAGTGTTCAAAATTTTAAATCATTCCAAGCTTCAAAGATGCAAGAATTGAAGGACTTACTATAAATAGCAGGCATGGAGAAGCTGGCAGAGGTCAGGAAAAATGGCTAAGGCATGAGTTTCATCCTGCAGCTACCTCAAAATGCGCCCTCATGCAAGGTCTCATGTTTGAAAATTTTTCTAAGTATAAAGCTTCGTCCACCTCCAGAGGTAAAATGCGCCCTCCTCATAGGATGAAGAAACATAAATTTTTTTTCCAAGTTTGAAGCTTCGTCCACCTCCAGGGGTAAAATGCGCCCAACTTGTCTTAGAAAAAATTTTAAGTGTTGAGTTTCATCCTGCTCCCTAGCCTAAATGCGCCCAGCTTGCATTCAAGATGGCTGGGAAAATGCTAAGTAAAATTTCCATCCTCACAAGGCATAAAATGCGCCCACTTCTCAAGAAAGTCAAGGAGGTCAACAAGTTTCATCCACCTCCTATGTTGAAATGCGCCCTCAAGGTAATGCCAAGCATGAAAAATTTCTAAGTATAAAACTTCATCCTTCACACTAAGCTAAATGCGCCCTCAAGACATGCAAAAAGTTTCTAAGTGTCAAACTTTTATCCTCCACCAAGTGCTAAATGCGCCCATGTTTGAGGGGTCAACAAGTCAAAGCAAAGGTGGCGTTTTAAGTTTCATTTTCCTTCCATGCTCATATGCGCCCAAGAGAAGGCAAGAAAAGACAAAAAATGAGGGAGCTCAAGAGTCACAAGTCAAAGCAAGGACATTGGAAAAGGTTATTCTCCTCTCTCATGAATATGCGCCATGTAAAGATAAGTCTTGAGGGTGAAGTGTGGTAAAAGGGTGGTGAAATAAAATTGATGAGTGAGGTGAAGAGGTGGTAAGTGTTGCTAGGCATTGGAAAAGTGTCGTTCTCCTCTACATGCTATATGCGCCCAAGTGTGTAAGGTGGAGAAGTGATTCAAAAAAATTTCTAAGGCAAGTTGAATATCCCTCATGAAGTCTAATATGTGCCCAAGTTAAAGAAGTAGAAGGTGAATAAAGAGTGTGAGGGTAAAATTTAAAGATAAATGTTGCCTAGGCGTTGAAAATGTTCCTCATGATATATGAAGTGCGCCTAAGATTTAAATGGAGAATAATGCCAAGTGATAAAATAATATGCTAGGCGTTGGAAATTGCCAGGTGATGAATAAAATATAGAGGGCGTTGGAATTTAAAATCCTCCATGATGTGCTTTCAAGGAAAATTTTCTAAGTGAGTTGAAATAAAAAAAAGTTTTCTCACAGGCAAGATGAAGGAAGTTGAAGAAAATCTTCTAAGGAAAAAATAAATTCAAAATGCTAAGTGAGTAAAAAAAATTTCTAAGGCACAAAGAATTTCTTTCTTAGGAAAATCACGCCTGGACTTGGAAGTGTGAAATTTGTTAGAAACACGAATGAAGTTGCCAGTGGAAAAGTCAGTGAGTGCCTGCTTCACGAGGTGAATAAAATATTTTCAAGTCAGAGCAAGAAATGTCCACAAATGTGAAGAACGGGATTAAATTTGTTAAAAATTATTTTTCCAAGGTTCAAAATTCAAGAAAGATTAAATGAACCCGTCCGTTGTACACCCATGAATTTGACAAATTCTGACGAAAATTTTCTTCTGGGTATTGAAGATCTCCGATGAAAAGTTAATTTTAAAGTCTTCCATGCTTCGCCGTAGCCTTCAGGATGGAGATTTTTGATGGGCATTGAAATGATGAGTTTCCTAAGTAAAAGTTTGAAAATTTTTCTAAGGCAAGAGGGAAAAGATGTTGAAATATGTTGCCTTGGCGGGTGAATTTGAAGTTGAGTACCTAGATAATTTTTTATCAAATTCCTGATGAAAGCATTTTTCTCGAGCCTGAGTTGGATGAAGTATCAGAGTGAAGTGCGCCAAGCAAAATACAAGATGGGTTGAAAATTTGACTAAGGCATGGAGAATTTGAGGATGAGGTTGGCTAGTGAGGACGATGAACGCTTGGAAGTTAGAGCGTGAAAATCAGGTAAGTAAAGTGAATTTATATTATGAAGTGTTCTAATGCTCTTCTCCTTGCTTGTTTTGCAGGAGAAACGTCTAGACTAAACAATGATGACTTAAAGTGATGAAGCAAATAGTCCAAAATGATAAATCACGAAGGAAGAAAAAGTTGCAAGAAAATGGCTAAGTGTTGAGACTTAGTGACAAAGAAGAAATGTTTTTAAAACTCAAGATGGAGAAAAGAATGGAAGCTCGAGCAAAGTTGAAGAACAACGTCAAGAAGAAAATCAAGAACAGTGTGAACGCATTTCAAAGTTGGGATCTTCTAGAAGGATGATGGACATTATGGCTCATTTATTACCCCACTCATCTTGGTGGCGGTTTTTAGGGTGAATCTTGTTTAGGGCTGAGGTGGCACAATCTGGGCAGTCCAGCCGATTGTAATTTGAGCCGTCTGTTGGACTGGGCTATCTATAAAAGGGGGAATCCCCCTCATTTGTAATTCAATAGAGGTAGAGCTTAGAGATCAAACTAGAGAGTAGAGCAGAGGCACTTTAGTTGTAATATCTTAGCATAGCATAGTTTGAAGAAGAAGGAAGGTTTTCCTTTGAAAACTTTGTAAGAGATTGTTGCAAAAAACTATTGTAATAAAAGATCTTTCATTGAATGGTGAATTCATCTTTGTTATAAGTAGCTAGCAAGATTTCTTCATCCCTTCAACTTCAAGTAGCATAAAGTAGTGTAGTTTTCAGTTCATGCAAGTAGTTTACTTTGGATTTGTGGTGTTTGATCGACATAGCTTCTCTTTATCTATACCACTAGTGACTCGTTGACAGTGAGTTTGCCTTGCGTGGTCAATTGGACATCATTTCAAACTTAATGCCTTGCGTGGTCAATTGGACATCATTTCAAACTTAACTTCGATTGTGATTCGTATGCTTGTATGCATCGTTGTGATGGTACATGTATGTTGAATTATAATTTGAATATTCTTCGTTACTCCCCTGAAGATTGCACCGATTTTGCTAAAGCTGTCCGATGCGAGGCTAGGTGAAATCCGGTTGAAGTCTGCTAAAGTCGAGCTCCACATATCTTGCATTTGGAATATAACATAAACTTCTTAGGCCCTACACTCTTTTAAATTCAGTTCATTTCTAGTTAGAATTAGGAAACTTGTGCTCACTTGCCAAATCATCCAAATTACATGAAAGCCCTTAGTTTATTGTCTGCTGTCAACTGTCGAATAATTGTGTAAGTCCCCTTGAAATACCAGCAAAACACATCGAGCCAACTGAGGGTATTCTATTGCATGAAGGAACCTTGGAGTTAAATGTATGATCTATCTCGCAATCTTAGCATGCAGGAAACTTTGTTCAAGAGAGGATAGAGTAGCCGTTGGCAACTTTATTCTGTGTTGGTGTAGTCGCATAAACCACGTCAACACAAAGGTCATGTGGTGGCTATTGATCTTGGTGTTGATTTAGAGGATCATGTAGTTGGCACAACCCTATATGGTGTCAAAGTTCATTGTCAGTGCCAAATTGGGCTAGTCATTGAATGTGAGTGCAAGATAATATATACAGTCTATGCAAGCTCGTTTGAGTTAATAGAAATATGTTTGGCTCATGCTTGACTATTGATCAATTGTGATCCATGTCACTTGTTAGGTCTTAAAACAGCAAGTCCAAAATCTAGATCTTTTCTTCACCTTCAAGGCTAGGGGTTTGTCATCAAGGAGGTAAATATAGTCTCATCTACAGATTCAAGAAGGTTAAAGCCTAACTACAAGAGTGGGTAAACTCTCTTGTACTTTGGGCTTACCTGAAACCTGAGAGGGTGTTCACAAAGGTCTCTTAATAGTTTTTTACATAAATTAAAATGTAACAATTAATAGAATAAACAACAACCGTACCCAACTGCATTCTTGATCCCTATGTTTGTCACTAGGTCAAGCTCAACTAGATAGAATAAACCTCTTTATAGCTGATTTAATACTCTGCACATGCATCTACAAATAACAACAATAATATAATCCCTTAAAATGGTTTCTTTGAATACTTCAGAGACATTGGCAGAGCATAAACATGCTAGAAATGGTTCACAAAAAATGTAATAGTTCAGCTTACTTAAAATTTATCCTTGGTTTGCAATATTGAACCATAAACAACAGTGTATAAACCTGTTCCTATTCCTGTAACTACTTGTAATTGATTTTGGTGATTTATAATGTGGATAGAGGGTCGAGATCTTCAATGACTGATGCCTTATTGGGTAACAGAGTATTGTTTAACCATTTCAAGCAAATATCAACATGGAACAACAGAGATATTATGCAAATAAACAATTTTATTTAATAATCCCTTTTTGTATCCATCAATGTTCATCTATAATAGGTAAAAGACAATCACATATAACAAATATGCCATTGATTAAATGTTGCAACATTTTCAAATACCCATTTATTGCTTCACCAGCAAATGTGGTGGAAGAAAGTTAACAAGGCGAGGGTTTGTTGCACCTTAGAACTCTAAAAACCCTCTAAAACACTAATGCCCAGCCAAGGTGACAACAGTTACAAGCATATGCTATAGTAGCTATCTCTTTGCTACTTGGAGAGCAACTTTAATGGCAGACACACTATCAAGATTTGTAAATATAGACAGTTCTGCACTAGTACAATGAAAATCCCAAAATGACCAACCCTTACAAACAAGAAAACCTCCAAATATAGAGACCTTTGGCCTTGGAAACCAGGATGAGTTGAGCAAACATGACAAAAGAGTGTTGTAGAGGTCGCTTAGATCATCATTGACATTGTCATTAATGTTTGCATTCAGACAGGCGTCATCGAGATTCTTAGGGAAGCTCAAATGGGCCAAAAAACTTCCTCATTTTGATCTCTATCACTTCATGTGATGATTGCATAGGTGTTTAGGTGTGTAGAGCCGAAAGGGTTCGCAAAATCCGTTGTGAATCACCTAGAACACGACACAAATGCATTGGGCTTCACAACTTGGCGGTCTCATCAAACATAGGCATGTTGTTGCACACTTTACCTTACTTATTTTCCTGAAATCTACACCTACAACATAAAATCGTGATCATGGTGGTCGATCAAATCAAGCTGGGTGATTGCAGAGTTTGTTGTTGAGCATCAATGGGTAACTTGACCCATACCACATGCAAATCCAATCATTGTCACATTAGCCACTTGCATGAATGTTGCCATGGTTGTTGGAGTGTGTAATGTCCCCTTCTCGCTCCTGAGTAGTGCAGAGACTCAATTAGCCTATTCCAGAGTTCCCGTAGGCTAGTTGATGTGGTTAGGGGACTCAGTTGCCAACATTGATGCTCTGTGTTGGGTTTTTCGAAGGGGTTTTTAGTTTTAGCAGTGGCCGGTCTTGATGTTGCCATCTTCAGTTGGTCACAGTTTCCTCATTGGTCTTCAGTTTCGCTTAGTTTTGGACATTTGGCATATACTTACTATTTATAGCAGTGCTATGTTTAGTAAGTCACCTTTGGGGGAGTTGGTCCCAAGCTTGTGTATCAGCAACAACATTATTATTCAATTTTCAGTTGGAGAGCCTAAGGTTGCAGTTTAATATTTGTTTTATTTGACCACTCAGGTGTTTTATAAAGTTGAATTATAAAGTTAATTTATAACTTATATCATGGGAAAAGTGGTCATTGAAAAGGACCAAGGTGCCTAATGAAACAACTTAAAGTTGTTTTTAAATATTTAAATGACTCTCTTAGTGTGGATGCCAAAAGGAGGAGACATAACATTTTAAATGTTAAATTATTTCATGAACAGAAGGCGTTGGGTTTTTACGTTGAAATTAAAAGCCTTTTGGAGTCCATTCGCCCTAAATGTATATAATATGTGTTTGGCTCTCATTTTCACTATCCAGACTTGTCAACATATTGAAATGCTACAGGATTGTCTTCTAGTTGCCTGGGCTGCGTTGTGAGGACGAAAACCCTCCATCGTTTGGCTAGTCTGGGTGGTGAAATATCCACCCTAATCAGATATTGGTGCTGGTTCACAGTTGAGATCACAGGAGCTTCAAAAGATCGATTTTGGTGAAAGAAAACATGAAGATTTTCTAGCATTTCTAGGAGTTTTCGGTGTGCTATCAATTTGCTTCAGTTTTGGTGTGGTATTTTTGGGTTTTGAAGTGTGTATTTGCAATTTCTGGGTGTTTTGTTTGGTGGGCCTGAACCTGGTTTTTCACTCATTGCTCTCTGATGGATTGACTAAACGAAATGGGTGTTGATTTAATGAAAGAGCTTTCTCAAGACGATTCTAAAGAGTCCAAGCTTGCATTTTTTGGTGGAGTTGCTGAATTTTAAAGGAGGATCGAACCTTTGTGAAGGCCGCCCCTTTGCTGCTCAAAAATTCATGTTATGACCAGCATTCGTTGGTCTTGGTTGGAGTGCTTTGGTTGCTGAAGAAGATAGACGAAATGTTGAAAAATGCAAGGAGTTCGAGCTTCAATCTCTTGGTGCTGTTTGAGCCAACAAAGAAGACTCATTGTTGCTGCTGTCATGAAAGTCTCTTGTTCCCAGGTCTGATATTAATGTTGTAATTTTCTGATATTAAACAAAAATGAAGGATAAAGTTGTTCTTTATTAATTCAAGTGAAAAGGCTTTAGTTTCTTGTTTCCTATTCTTGCAAATTCCTTTATATTGCATGCATTGAAAAGCATTTTCTAAACCAAACAAATGTATATTAAACAATGAACCAGCAAGCAGAGGTTTCTTAAAAAAAAAAGGGGTGCTATCTTACAGTGGTATCAGAGCCAAGCCCTTCCTGCCATCTTGTGTAGACACTGAAAACAACATTGCATTCTATGAGCGCAAGAGAACAAAGGTGTATTCAAAGAGAAATAAGGAAAGGTCATTGGCAACCCCCACGTATTCCAGAAGGTCAGAGACTATCAGGTGTATTAAGGGCTCATTGGGAGACTTCTCAGGAAACATAAATGCAGCTAGATAATTGTGGTGGTGATGAGAGGATATTTGGTGGTAATGAGAGAACATTTGGTGGTGGTGAGGAGAGAACATGTGGTGGTGAGGAGAGATCATTTGTTAACACGGATGATATAGGGAAAGGGAGAGCAAGAACACTGATTCTTGGTAGAAGGTTTGAGGAAATTAGATGCAATGATGGATATGATGTCTCAAATGTTTGAGAGAATGGGACAAAACATGGTGGTGCAAAACAATCCTCAGAACAATACAGGGCATACAGGAGAGCATAGTGCTTCAAATCAACAAAGTGGTAATGGGGACTAGCAAACTACAGCTAACACATTCATCTCTTCTAGGCCATTTAGGTCCACTTTCTTGACTCCGAAGACACCTCAACCCAATCCAGAAGATTCTATGTCGTTCGTGGAAAGTCTAAGACATAACCATGCCGAGTATAACTCACTCCCTGATGAGCTTAAGCATGACTTATCTTACAACGACTTTATGGAGATGAAAAGGAAAAGAAACAGTCATGGAAAAATTTATGATCAGAGAGGACCAACAGTGCAAAGGGACTTACAACATGCCATCAGCAAGGTTACGCTTGCACATTTTGATAGGAGTGACGGTTGTTTAGCTAGGGATTGGATACAAAAGCTTGATAATTATCTATCCCTTAGACCCATGGCAGAGGAAGAGGCAATTAAGTTTGCCACGTTACACTTGGACGGGGTAGCACATAAGTGGTGGTACCATGGCCTAATCACCCTAGGTCATCTATCTATCACTACATATGATGAGTTCACCACTAGACTCATTGAAAGATTTGATAAAAAAGATCTAGAGATTCATTTCATAGAGCTGGCCTAGCTTAGACAGTATGGTACAGTAGAGGCATACATAGCTGAATTTCAGAGGCTTTCAGTGATGGTCACAAGTATCATAGAGAGACGGATGGTGGTCTTATTCAGTGAGGGTCTTATGGAACCACTCAAGGGATGGATTAAGGCTTTTGACCCACCAACTTTGCAGGATGCTATGAAGAAAGCAAGGAGTATGGAGTGGGCTGCCCCTAAAGCAAAAATTTAGTCCATACCCTTCATTCACCAAAAGGATAAAAGATCTCACACTAAGGATACAACACAATAGAAAAAATCAGTCACAAGGTTGGATGGAGACACACTTAATGAACTTAGGAAGAAGGGCTTAGGCTTTAGGTGTAGAGATAAGTGGTCTAAAGCATAGTTACAAGACTCGCCCAAACTCGGCGAGCACTCGTGAGTCTTGAGGTGAGTGACCCTAAACAAGTCCCAGAGACTCGGCTGCTGAGTACTCGCCGAGACTCGCCAGACTCGTTGGACTCGCAGGACTTGGCAGACTCGCTGAGTTTTGTGCCTCAGACTCGGCCATTTTAATTAAATTTTTTTTTAAAAATTGCAATCTTTAATTTACAATTTTTTAATTAAATGGTGTGCGCCATGAAGGTTTGTGTGGTTTCGAAGGTCTTCATTTGGGCTGCCCCGGGACCCTGCAAGGGGCGCTGCCCCTCGACCACCCCTAGACCCCCGCAAGGGGCGTTGCCCCTTGACCTCGCTGGGGGTGTTGCCCCCAAACCCCCACAAGGGGCGCTGCCCCTTGACCTTGCTAGGGGCGCTGCCCCCAGAGCCCCGCAAGGGGTGCTGCCCCTTGACCCCACTAGGGGCGTTGCCCCCAGACCCCCATGAGGGGTGCTGCCCCCAGACCCCCGCGGGGGGCACTACCCCTCGATCCTGTTGGGGGGTTTCCCCCAAAACCTCATCAAACTATAGGTCTAAGCATGTTATAGGCCAATGATGAATCATGATCATTAAACCTACAAAATACATATCCCTTGTTGCAAATCTTTGCATCTTTTGTAGTCAAAGCCATAATCAAGGATTATCTTGTTCCATACATTAGACAACAAAGCATGCAGTCTTGAAGGCTACAATAAAATTTTAATAATAAATTCCTCACTTGAATATACACACCAATCATTGAGATGCAAGCAAATATCATGGCTACATCATCATCTATAACCTATCTTAGACACTAGCGCATGACTTGTCGTGATGTTGGGATGAGTAATGCAAGCTCTTTTGAGCCATAGACTTATATTTTTAATTTTGATATTTGTTTTGATGCCATGGATTTCATATTCCATGAGTTTTGTATACATTTGACAATATTTATATATTTGAATGTGTTATTTCCTTCAACTGAAATTTGCGTTTATACTTACGTGATCGATGTATGTTTGTGTATGAGATCATAGTAATTTCTATTTGATGATGTTATTGTGTCTTTAAGGTTTATTTATTAAAGGGTGCATGAAACAAGTGTTAAATCCTTAAAAATCTCTGAATTTCTTGGGTTTTTCTATTTGCCGAGTTTTTGCCGAGTCTAGGCTCTGAGTCCGAGTCCAAGTCAAAAATTGGCTTGCTGAGTCCGAGTCTTGTAACTATGGTCTAAAGATCATGTACGTGCAAAAGGGGCCATAATACATCAAATAGAATACTATTCAGCTAAGGAAAGTGGTTATGATTTTTCAGTCCAACAATCAGATTTTGATGATAAAGAGAATGAAGAGCCACCAAAAGAGGCTGAGAAAGAGGAATCAAAGGAGTGAAAATTAGCCCAGCTATACAACTTTCAGAAGAATGAGTCCTTACACATTAGAGGAGTCATTAAGGGGCAGCGGATGATAGCATTGATTGACTCAAGTGCTACACATAATTTTATTGATGAGGGCCTTGTAGTATGTAGGGGACTTCAAACACAGGAAGTGGATGGATTCAGGGTGATGGTTGTAGATGGTTTTACCATTAATTGCACTCAGATGATTCCACAACTTAGCATTTAGTTGGGTAACCATGAATTCACGGATGACTTCTATGTGGTTGGTATTGGGGATACAAATGTAGTAATGGGCATCCAGTGGTTGCGTTCATTAGGAGAGATCACTCTTAATTTTCAGACCTTAGAATTAAAGTTTAAATCAGATGGCAAGAATGTGGTGTTGAGAGGGATTTCTAATGGAGGGTCTCGGGTTGTTTCTTGTAAGAGGATGGAGAGGCTTTTCAGACATGACCAAGGGGAGTGGGTAGCAGAGTGTATAGTCATGCCTATAGTCATACAGGCTTTGCTTACTAAGCGAAGCAAGGTATTTGGCAGCATACCTCTTGGGAGACCACCTAATAGGGGTATAGAGCACATCATTGAACTAGAGGAGGGCACTAAAGCAGTAATCACTACACCATACAGGTACTCAAAGAGACAATAAGAAGGTTATTAAAAATAGGTATCCCATCCCACGGATTGATGAGCTCATTGATGAGCTACATGGAGCAGTGTATTTTTCTAAGATAGATTTGAGGTCTGGATATCATCAAATCAGAGTTAGAGAGGACATTGAGAAAACAACTTTTAGGTGTCATTATGGACATTTTAAGTTTCTTGTTATACCATTCGGGTTGACTAATGCTCCTGCTACATTCCAATCTTGCATGAACAGAGTCTTCAAACAACAGTTGCGTAGGTTTGTTTTGATTTTCTTTGATGATATCCTTATTTACAATAGATCATGGGAGGAGCACTTGAGGCATTTAGATGAGGTATTGGGCATTTTGGAGAGTGAATCATTGTTTGCCAAGGAGTCTAAGTGTGATTTTGGCATGACTGAATTGTTGTATCTTGGGCACATTATCAGCTCAAAGGGAGTTAGTGTTGATCCTGAAAAAATCAAGGCCATTCTTGATTGGCCTCCACTTACAAACCTCACACAGTTGAAGGGATTTTTTGGGCTATGTGGCTTCTATAGAAGGTTTGTCAAGGGCTTCTCATAGTTGGCTACCCCACTTACTGATTTAACCAAAAATGGGGCATTTGTATGGTCTTAATCAGCGCAACAATCATTTGATAGATTTAAGCAGTTGATGAGCATGTGCCCAGTCTTAGCCATTCCAGACTTCACCAAGCCTTTTGAGCTTGAGTGTGATGCATCAAGTGAGGGCATAGGTGCAGTTCTCACACAGAATAAACACCCTATAGCTTTTGAGAGCAGGAAGTTGTGAGGAGGAGAGAGAGCTTACTCCATTTATGACAAGGAGATGTTGGAAATCATGTACACACTTGCCAAGTTCAAACAATACCTTGTGGGGGGCAGATTTGTAGTGAAGATAGATCATAACAACCTTAAGTATTTTCTAAATCAGAAGGATCTTAATGAAAGATGGCAGAAATGGGTAAGCAAACTTCAGGGGTATGACTTTGACATTGAATATGTCAAAGGAAAAAGGAATGTAGTGGCAGATGCTTTGTCTAGGAGACCACATTTGAGTGCTATTTCAGTCATAGCAGCAGATTGGAAAGAGAAGATAGAGGCTGATTATGCTAAGAATGCACTTGCAAACAACATTCTAGATGGGTCTTTACAGGATGATACATATCAGGTGAAGGATGGTCTCATATATTATAAGGATAGAATATGGTTGACTCTTGATTCTAGTGTGAGAGAGCATGTTTTTAAGGCTTTTCATGATACACCCTGTTGGTGTTTAAATTCGCACCTCTGGAATGCGTATTTGAAACAGACAGCTATGCACAATAAAACTGCTCTTCAAATTAGGAGGGGAAGCTCCCTCTTGTTGATGGTTTTGAAAGAAAGTAAACTAAAAACTAAGTTGCCTATCTTTTTGATCAGCTAGAGCACAAGGTTTATTAAACACAAACGCCGCAGCTGAGATTTTATAATTTAAGAACTTCAACTACGACTAACTTAAGCTAAAGATGTTTCTAACTTCTCAAGTAATACGCAGAGCAAGAGAAACTAGAAATGAACAAGGTTGATTCTCTGACAAAGTGCTTCAATAAACTCTTTCTCAACATACATCTACACACTTCAATGTAAGCTGATATTAAGATCACAAAAGCATAACACAAATAACGGAAATCTGAGACGTTATACCAAGGCAAAGGAGGCTCATGATTTTATTTCTCAAACTTCTGGAACGAAAATTACTAAACACATGCCTAGAACAAGAGCTTGCAGCTAAAGAGGCTTGCAAAACTTGTTCTTACACAATAGGAACAGCAATTACAATAACTACTTGTTGGCTAAACGAGACTCAACAATTCGCTATCATAAAACATTTGAACAACACTGAATAACAAATAGAAGGCACTTAGGCTTAGCGTTTTGTTATCACTAGCATGGTTAAATAAAACTAATGAGCAAAGGCTCTTATTTATAAGCAAGCAGAGGAATAGGGAAACCTAAAATCTCCTTGCTTTCACAATCTAGGGCTTGCTCAGCAAGCAAGCTTTATTTCTAAATCTAGAAAGAAATAACATCTAACACCTAAGAAAGCAGGAAAAGCGGGAAACGCCAACTATTACATTTATCTTCTTTCTCTTCTTCAAAGAATGCATAAGAATTGCTCCAAGAATAGAAAGAAAGCTTCTAGAAGAAATCTTGCTTTAAATCTCAATGACATCAGCTAAAAACCAAGAAACTGTGTCCTGGTTCGATGCATCTATACCATCAATAGCAAAATTGCGTTTTTCCAAGATATCTTCTCCATTTGCAATTGATCTCAGGAAATCTTTGACCTCATTGGCCGCCTTTTCAAACTTTGCTGACATCATCAAAATATGATTCATTCTCCCGCCAACTGGATTGCTACTATCACAGCTGCGAACAACACTCTAAAATTGAGTTTGTACTTCATCAAGCCCGACTTAGGAACCATCTTCAAGACTGTACCGAGAGGGAATCTCTGTGACAAACTCATTGATTGTAGAAACCCTAGGTTTCCCCCTGTTACTGCTCTGACTGATATTTTTAGGTTTTCTGATGTTTTCTGAAGTTTTGTGAATTTTTTGCAATTTTTGTGTTTTCAATGCATTTAATGACAGTACGGCTTTGACAGAAATTTAAAATAAATTCTTAATAAAATACTAGATCTTCAATAAGGTAGCAAATACAAGCTAAGATGAATGCGCCTCTTTTATTTCATCAACTGGAAACAGTACAATGCAATTTTGAAACATGCAAAGTAAAAGAATGAATTTTATTGAGAAAACCTGGTGATGGCTGTCACAGCTGAAAGGTACAGAATTGTACGGCTATAATAAATGCTTGGTCTTTCTCCAGTCTGTTGATCCCCAATGTCTCTAGCAACTCCCAGCGCCTCCAGATGGTGAATGAATGAGAACTAAGGATAGGCGTATGAGTTAGACAAAAGAACACGTCCTTTATTGCTGGTACGGCCTGACAGAAATGTACGGCCTGTCAGATCAGCATTGAATATGGTACGGACTTCTCCAATAAGCAAAGTTTGGATCTCTGAGATGGGCGCCTTGATGAACAAATAGTATCTGGATGAAAACCTCTGAAGAATCTCTGACAAATACAATATCTGAAGCTCTGTAGTTTTCTCTGGATAAGAAAACCTCTGTTGGCAATAAATCAAGTGATATTGCACACTCTCTGAATTGCTTTCCGCTGGAGATGGCTCGTTCTCCAAGGAATCGAACGTGAAACCCTAAGTCTCAGGCTCAGACCAAAAATTGATCAATATCAAACTCAATAATCTCATAATGCACAAATCCCAATGCAAAATCCTCAAATACACTGAAAAGTGCGATTCCCTTGAAAATAGGGTTTTAATGAAATATTCATATTTTAATATTTTCAATTCTCCATAGTTCTCCACTGAATATTTAAATATTAATAAAATATCAAACTGGCCCCTTTTCATGATGGCGCACCCCTCAAGGAATTCACTTAAGTTATAATATTAAATTATAACTTTATATTATAAACGTTAATTAATTAATATTTAATCAATACGATCAAATATTAATATCTCACTTGTTTCTAACCCGATTACTGATCCG
>VDFB02343193.1:0-39619 GCA_007258455.2 Sequoia sempervirens | reverse complement strand
GGCACTCACGCACATACTGAGGAACATCTCTCTTGAGACCTTTCCACGTGAACCTCTCCCGTATCTGCCTGTAAGTCTTGAAGTAACCGGGATGTCCTGCTGTGGGAATATCATGAAAGGCCCTCATAACCATGTTCTTCACCTCAGAACCGGGAATCAAAAATATCCTGTGCTTGTAAATGATCAAATCATTCACAAGTGTGTACCTGGTATCTACTGCTGATCCCTCGACAATGCTGGAGGCCCAACTGTCCTTAGCATACTCTGCCACTATCAAATGCCTCCAATCCTCTGCAATCTGAACCATAGTGCCTAAATACGGTCTCCGTGATAGTGCATCTGCCACTACGTTCTGAGTACCTTTGATATACGAAATATCAAAGTCATAAGCCTGCAGCTTGCTGACCCACTTCTGCTGTCTGTCATTGAGATCTCGCTGCCCTAAAAGTGTCTAAGACTGTTATGATCAGTCTTGATGCAAAATTTGCTGCCAACAAGATATTGCCTGAATTTTGCTAAGGCATGCATAATCATGAGCATCTCTTTGTCAGATATGTTATACAACTCTCGTCCTCCGAAGCTATGGGCTCATATAAACTATCGGGTGCTTGTCTCGCATAAGCACTGCACTAATGCTCCTCACCTCGATGTATCACATCAAGCCTAAACGGCTTCGTGAAGTCCCAGAGCAAAACAGGCAAGTGGTCATTAACTCCCCCTTTGAACTTCTCAAAACACTCGCTTCTAAGTTCAAAACAAACGCCTTCTTCATCAAATTGCCATATCGGGCTGCATGTCGTGAATAACCATTCACGAATCTGCGGTAGAATCCACACAACCCGAGAAACCCTCTCAACTGTGTCAGGTTCGCCGGTGTGGGCCAATCAACAATGGCGCGGATCTTTTCAGGATCCATACGCACTCCATCCGCACTGATAATATGACCAAGGTACAGCAATTCGGTCATCCCCAAGTCGCACTTGGATTCCTTGGCGTACAAGGACTCCCTCTCCAAGATGCTCAATACAGTCTCCAAATGAGCTAGGTGCTCCTGCCAAGTCCGACTGTATATCAGAATGTCATCGAAGAAAACCAACACAAACCTCCTCAGCAAAGAATGAAATACCCTGTTCATAGTAGACTGAAAGGTAGCTGGCGCGTTAGTGAGCCCAAATGGCATCACTACGAACTCGAAGTGCCCACAATGACATCTGAAGGCTGTCTTCTCTATGTCCTGCTCACGGACTCTAATCTGGTGATAACCCGACCGTGAATCAATCTTCGTGAAATAACATGCCCCATGAAGCTCATCAATCAACTCATCTATCCTCGGTATCGGGTATCTGTTTTTGATTGTCCTCTTATTCAGGACCCTGTAATCAATGCACATGCGCAACGTTCCATCCTTCTTCTTAACCAATACAACAGAAGAAGCGAACGGCGACTTGCTAGGTCTAATGTGACCCATAGCCAATAACTCCTTTATGGTCTTCTCAATCTCATCCTTCAATCTTTTCGGATGCCTGTAAGGAGTTATCATGATGGGTTTTGCACCCTCCTCGAGCTCAATAATGTGCTCTATCCCTCTATCTGGAGGTCTACCTGGCGGAATATCACTGAACACCTTATCATGCTTGACTCTGATCTTCTGAATGTCCGGATGATACTCTGTCTTTTGCTGTCCCTCCTGTAAAGGTGCTAAATGACACTCGGCAGCCCACTCTACCATGTCATGACGCATGAGCCGCTCCATTCGGCGAAAGGAAATTGTTTTAAGGTCGCTGTCCCGTATTGCCTTAAGAATGTGAGTCTTCCCGTCGACCTCAAAACGTATCTCCATATCCTTGAGACGAAGTGTGACCTCCTCCAAAGAGTGTAACCACTTCATTCCCAATACTAAATCAATGTCTCCCATATTGACAACATAATAATCTGCTTTGAACTCATAGTTGTTCAAGCGTAATGGAAGATCTCTAATCATGCGTTCGCATCTCAAAGTGTACCCATCCGCCACTTTGACTCTGATGCCCTCAAACTCCTCTGTGATAAGCCCTCGTTTCTCAACGAACCTAGCATCAATAAAATTATGCGTAGCTCCTGTATCCAATAGGGTAATGACCCTCTGACCTGCTAATACACCACGGAGCCGGAAAGAACCCTCCTGCTGAATGCTAGACAATCTGCCCTCCTGTATCTGAAGCTCGGGCTCTACCTCCACTCTATGCTCTGGAGTCTCTGTCTCTGACTCATCTGAATGCTCAGGCTGCTCTGAATTTTCTGATTCTGAGTCTTCATAGTATGCCCACATAACACGATTCGCCTTGCCCTTAGGTCTTAGAGGGCAATCGTGATTGGCATCATACGGTCCCTTGCAGTAAAAGCATAACTTTTTCCTGCGAAGGTCATTCAGGGCCTCACGATCCAAAGGTGGGAAGGCTGATTTACCTTTCGAATCGTTTCTATAATCTGATTTGTTTTTGTTATAATCAGATTTATCATTGTTTTTATTAAAGCCCTTGTTATCTTGGAACGATGAAGAACCTCTGGAGTTAAATTTATTTGCCGGGGCTGCGAACTCCATGTTACGTGCCTTCCTCATCGCCTCCTGTAATGATGGAGGATCAAAGGCTTTTATCCAACCTTTAAGTGGTTCTGTCAAACCCTCCATAAAGAGAACTACCAACCGCCTCTCAGATATGCTCGGAACCATGACGGATAGTCTCTGAAAGTCGCTGATGTAAGTCTCGAGACTGCCACTCTGCCTCAACTGTGCCAAATCTCTGAAGTAAGTCTCCGGATCCTTCCTATCAAATCTCTCAACCAACCTGTCTACGAACTCCCGATATGAAGTGATCCTATCATGATGTAGCGTCACCATACCGTGATGCCACCAGTCATAAGCTACTCCCTCGAGGTGCAGTGTATCGTAACGGATAGCGTCTCTCTCAGCCATCGGACGCAAGGTAAGGAATGTATCAAGCTTGCTAATCCAAGCTTGGGCTGTCATCTTCCCACTGCCATCAAACATCACCAGATTCAACCTGTTAGTTGCATGTTTGAGGTCATTATTCTGCTGTCGGGGTCTCCAATCCTGACGAGCCCTATTGTGTTCACGCCTCTGTGTGATAAAACGGTCAAAAGTGATCCGTTCTCTAACTGCAGGAGGTATCAACTCCCACTCCTCGCTTGCTGCCATAAGGTTATCAGCAAACAAATCATCCCGATCCTCCTCTGGCATAGCCTCATCGGGCTCCTGTCTCGTGAACGTAGGCCTTGTAGGCCTATCAGCTGTCCGTGACACTGTCCTAGGTGCTCTCCGTGACCCAGCATCACTCCTGTCCTCGTCACGATGTGGTGACGGTCTCCTCGAAGTCCCTAATCTCTGCAGTGCCTGTGCTACCTGCTGTAATACATCATCAGATCGACGTTGTCCTGCACGAAGATCTCTGAGTGTGAGTAAGACCTCAGCATCATCCTGATCTCGGTTGTTATGAGGGATATCTGTCCGAGGTATATCTGTTCTCTCAGCCCTATCATTCCTGTCAGCCATGATTTCCGGCTGCCTGCTCAAACTGCGTTGCCTTTCAAGCAAGGCACGTCTGCGAGTGTAGTACCTGTATGTATCAATTTCCTCTGGTTGCATGTGATGGCCAAACCCTAGGATGGCAGAATCAAGCTCTGATACCACTGTAGAAACCCTAGGTTTCCCCCTGACAACTGCTCTGACTGATATTTTTAGGTTTTTCTGACGTTTTTGAAGATTTTTTTGCAATTTTTGTGTTTTCAATGCATTTAATGACAGTACGGCTTTGACAGAAATTTAAAATAAATTCTTAATAAAATACTAGATCTTCAATAAGGTAGCAAATACAAGCTAAGATGAATGCGCCTCTTTTATTTCATCAACTGGAAACAGTACAATGCAATTTTGAAACATGCAAAGTAAAAGAATGAATTTTATTGAGAAAACCTGGTGATGGCTGTCACAGCTGAAAGGTACAGAATTGTACGGCTATAATAAATGCTTGGTCTTTCTCCAGTCTGTTGATCCCCAATGTCTCTAGCAACTCCCAGCGCCTCCAGATGGTGAATGAATGAGAACTAAGGATAGGCGTATGAGTTAGACAAAAGAACACGTCCTTTATTGCTGGTACGGCCTGACAGAAATGTACGGCCTGTCAGATCAGCATTGAATATGGTACGGACTTCTCCAATAAGCAAAGTTTGGATCTCTGAGATGGGCGCCTTGATGAACAAATAGTATCTGGATGAAAACCTCTGAAGAATCTCTGACAAACAACAATCTCTGAAGCTCGGTAGTTTTCTCTGGATAAGAAAACCTCTGTAGGCAATAAATCAAGTGATATTGCACACCCTCTGAATTGCTTTCCGCTGGAGATGGCTCGTTCTCCAAGGAATCGAACGTGAAACCCTAAGTCTCAGGCTCAGACCAAAAATTGATCAATATCAAACTCAATAATCTCATAATGCACAAATCCCAATGCAAAATCCTCAAATACACTGAAAAGTGCGATTCCCTTGAAAATAGGGTTTTAATGAAATATTCATATTTTAATATTTTCAATTCTCCATAGTTCTCAACTGAATATTTAAATATTAATAAAATATCAAACTGGCCCCTTTTTCATGATGGCGCACCCCTCAAGGAATTCACTTAAGTTATAATATTAAATTATAACTTTATATTATAAACGTTAATTAATTAATATTTAATCAATACGATCAAATATTAATATCTCCCTTGTTTCTAACCCGACATCGATTCGCCCGATGTCGACAAACTGGCGATTCCTCGATGCCGCCACAGCCTAATCGCTAAAATAGCAAAGGGTCCCACATCGCCGGCCAAGAACTGCTAAAAATAGCAATTCTGCAAGTATCCTCCGATCGAGCCAGAACGAAAGACAACTGATCAATCCCTGCTGACTGAAGCTGAGCCAAGCTCCGAAGTGACCCCCTATCCAGTCCATCGGCCTACGAGGGTCGTGTGATAGGCCAATCCTGTCCTCTGAGAGATGTCACTGAGAAGGGGACATGACATTGATGAAAAGAAGAGCTTTGATCACCCTTTGTCTATAGGCAATAAACTCCTCGGATATCCTCTCATAAGTTTTAACCTTGAAGACATGACGCTCTCTCCTGTTGTTCTGCATGTATAAATTCCCAACCCCAATGGAAAACCGAGGGCTGGTTTCTTTCTGTTCCTCGAGACTGTGTGGACCTCACGTGCTTGCCTCAAGAACTCCATGAAGACGACCTCGTCTGACGGGTACCTTGGTAACATGAGTGGAGTGCCTAAAAGGCCATAGACTCTGAGATAGGTGAAAGTAGGAAATTGTATGAACCAATCAGCCCACTCCGCCATCGCTGCCCTGGCGACTGAAGAGATACGAACGTGCAATTCATTGTCCAGGTCTTGCACTATGCACATCAGGAAAGCTTCATTCACCCTTTTGTAGTGATGTAGAGATTTTGTGAATTCCAATTGAGGGTAATAGTTGTAGATATGTTGTACACTCAATGATCCCTCGGTGTTCAACCCTCTAAATTGACCTTGGTAGGCCACTAGGTAGACTAGGTAAGAAACCATATGGAACTCATGAATCTGGAAATATTCCGTTATCTGCTGATGAAGGTTGTCACTGATCAAGGTAGGCCAATCATAGAACTCGGTCTTCTTCATGATGTGAGGAATCACATAGAACATCCATGGTTGAAACTTGGTAGCATCTTCTTGTCCAGTGATCCTATTGAGCAAGGTGATTATGATGGCAATCTCATCTCTGAACTCCCCTCGCCCGACATTCTTAGGGAAAGTCTTATGTTTCTCCTTCATCCACCTCTGTGTAATCTTCTTGCTATATTTGTCCTTGTGCATTTCCCACATCCTTTCACATTCGCCCTTTGAGATAGTGACACTTTCAGGCCAAGGGGGAATGGAAAAACATTTCTCGATTACGTCAGGTTTCAAATTGCAGATCAATCTGCCATCAACTGACTGGATCTCCCTTGTAGCCAGATTGTAGTGCTTGATGCAAGCGATTACGAACTCGAGGATCTGAACTGAAATAGGAATAGACGCTGCTACGAGGAGTCCAGAGTGTCCCAGGTTTCTGATTGAAGTGTTGCCTGCGCTCTCCAAAGTGTGTAGATCAAACACCGACTTGATGTGATGCAAGTCCGTCTTAACTATTTTGATGTAATCATGATAGAGAGCTGATTCAGTCTTGAAAACGTTGGGAGTATACTCCATTTCGAAAACCTTGAAGAATGACTATAAACTCGCCTATGTTCAGACGAGTTTTGAGCAATTTACTATTTTTAGAATGTTGATTTTTCTTCCTCCAATGGACAAATTTTTTGAAAATTTTCTGAGATATGGGTTTTGCTTAAAATTTGGTTGCAAGACAACCCAAATCGTCTGTTTTTGAAAATTTTGAATTTAGACTGAAAAAGCAACAAACCCTAATTTCTTCAATTTTTCATGAAAAAAGTTGGCACCTGGGTTTTGTTCAGAATGTAATTAGAAATGGACCCAGTTGATCAGATATGAAAAATACTGAGGGCTGATAAAAAAAAGCAGCCAACCCTAAAATTTGAAATTTGCTTGAAAAAAGTTGTGATATGGGTTTTCTTCAAAGGACTAATTTGAGAGGACCCAGATGATCAAAATTGAATGCATCGAGGATTTCACTGACATGCAAATAAAAAGCAGCTGCTGCAACTTGATGAACTTTTTGAAAATATCTTCAGAAGAATGAGTTGATAAAACCCAGATGGCTGAAAATTGAATATCTTTGCCTTCTTCAAAAAATTTGATCTTCTGGATGAAAAAGCATGAAAAAGCAAGGCCTTATGCTGCTGGTCTGAAAAATTTAATGAAGAATCAACAAACTTGAGTTCTTGAATCATGAAATATAACTTCAAATCTGCTACTCCAACTTTCTCCTTTGAATGCTACCTGCAAAAATAATGAAAATAACATGAAAGAGAGGTGTTAAATAGACTTAGGGTTTGAAATAGGTCTGCTTTCTTTTGCTTTTATCTTCAAAACCCTAAAATTGGCCTGTGCAATGAACTTGGACATTCTCTTCCTCTTGCCATTTTGAAATTTTTGAAAATTTCAAAAATTTCACTAGGGCATTGAAAGTTGGGCGCCCTTCTTGGCTAGAGGCGCCTACTTCATTCAGACTTAACCATTTTTCTGAGTTTTTCAACTTTTCTTCCATTTTGACCCCTGGTTTGATCCTGATTTTTGGATGTTCAATTGATCTGGCGGACGAACTAAATGATTCATCGCGTAGCCTAACTAATTCTAAGAAGATTGTTCTGGAGACGTCTCTGGTGAAAAACTTTGTTTTGACCTTCAAATTCATGGGAGCCTATTTCCTCCAGGGGCGCCCATTTTGTCCAGAGTTAGCCATGTTTCTGATTTTCAAGTTCTTCCTTTTACCTTCTCTGCTTCAAAAGATTTTACAGTTTCAGATGATCGGGGCATCGGACGGACTGATAACCGGACTCGTTGCGGAGCTAAGAGGATTTTGAAGGGGGTTCTTTGGGAGTAACTTCATCAAAAAGTTGAATCTGGGCCATCAAAAGTTTGGGCGCCCCTGGCAAGCTGGGGCGCCCAACTTCACCAGAGTCGGCCATTTTCAATAAATTTCTCCTTTGCTTTTGACTGACATTTAAGCTCTTGTTTTACCCTCTGTTTCGCCTCCTGTATCTGACGACTGCCAACCCTGATTGATGTGCTGATAGTCTCTTTGGAAAGCCTGATCAATCCTAGAGAAGACATGTTGGAGGCTTCATTGGCAGATTCATCCATTTAGGCCCTCAAAATCAAGGGCGCCTATTTCCTCTAGGGGCGCCCATTTGCTCCAGACTTAGAATATTTTATCTGATTTTCTTCTTTTCATTTGAACCTTCATTCTATACCTTGAGCTCGATCTGGATTTGCCGGAAACCGACCAGTCGAATGTCCTGACGAAGATATCCGCTGTGAAGCTGTTTGAATTCCGGATAGATTGAGCATTTTAGCAAACCCTAACTGCTGGATTTGCCCCTTCAAAAAGTTGGGCGCCCTAATTCACCAGGGGCACCCAAAGTTTCCAAACTTAGTCAAATTTTGGTGATTTTCATGTTTTTCATTCTGATTTCTGTTTGGATCCTCCCTATTTGATCTCGAATCCCGGACGACTGGATGATCCGATGACTGCACTGTTGGATTCGTTGCGGAGCTGGAAGAAAATTGAGCAACTTTGCTTGGAGGCTTTAAACCTTAATTTCAACATTTAATGCCCTAAAAAGATGGGCGCCTTTTTTCTCCAGGGGCGCCCATGACAAGTAGTGTTAGAATATTTTTCACAGTTTTCACCTTCTTTCCTCGTTCTTCATGCTTGCTCACCAACTCACCTTCTGCTCAATGCTTGAGTGTTGAATCTGACGTCTGGCAGCTGACTGACCTCCATTGATGACCTCAGAGCTCCTAATATGCTTCTGAAAAAGCATAATAGACCCATTAGGGCAAAACAACTGATCTTTTTGAGATTCTGACTGCACTAGCCTAATATGGAAGTATTTTGAGCCAATCAAAATCAATTTGGACCCTGTTGATGTGTTTTTCGTGACCGCACCAAACAGCGGAACAAAGTTTCCCAACAGATACCCTATTCCCTCTTGAACAAAGTATTCAACATGCTAAGATTGCGAGTAAGATCATGTTTTCAACTCCAAGGTTCCTTTAATGCGAATAGGCTCAGTTTGGTTGATGTGTTTTGCTGTGTTCTTACAAGGGGACTTACGCAATTGTTCGGGGTTCTTGCAGTTAACAGTCGGTGTATGCTTTGAAAGGGATTCTTGCGTGTATGATTTGGCAATATAATTCGTTTTCCTAAAACTAATCAGAAATATGCGGAAAGTAAAGAGTATAGGACCTAAGAAACTTATGTTCTATTCTAAATGCAAGATATGTGGAGCTTTGTTTTAGTAGACTTCAACCAAATTTCGCCTAGCCTCACGTCGGACGGCCTCGGCAAAATTGGTGCAATCTTCAAAGGGATAGCAAAGGATGTTCAAATCGTAATTTAGCATACATACACCATCACAATGACGCATATAAGTATACAAATCACAATTGAAGTTAAACTCAAGATGATCTCCAGTCGACCACACAAGGCGAACTTATCATCAACAAGCCGCTAGTGGTATGGAATAAAGTGAAGCTACCTCAATAAAACTACCACACATCAAAGTAAACTACTTGCATGAAAATTACGCTACTTGGATACGAAAGGAAAAAGAGACCTTGCTAGCTATTCATGACAAGACGAATTCCACCATCAATGAAAAGATCTATTATCATGAAAAGTGTTACACAACAATCTCCACAAAAGTTTTCAAAGGGAAAACTTTCTTTCTTCTCCAATATGCAAAATGTCTACAATGCTCTACTATGCTCAACTCTCTAGCTCTAGCTCTAATGCTAATATCTGATATCTGCCTCTAATCTAATGAATTACAAATGAGGGGGACTCCCCCTTTATATAGCTAGCCCAGTCCCAAAAGACGGCTAGGGTTACAATTAATAGAGTGGCTAAAATCGTGCCACCTCAGCCCTAACCCTAAAAACTGCCAGAATAGGGAGTGGTACATTAAATGAATCAAAGATTCCCACTCACTCCCAAAAATAGTAAAGGCAATAAATGCCCACAATCAGTCTTCTAGAAGATCCTCGTCCAGTAGTGCGTTCCCATTTGCCTTCTCCCAGGCTGCAAGCTCAACAAATCTGCCAAGTACAGCCTCAACCTCCTGAACTGAAATGGGTGGAACACAATCCAGTTGAAACTCTAACACTGTGATTGAATGCTCATGCCTTGTACAAGATTTTCTCCAAGCAATCAAAGAATCCTGTGTGTTCTGAATCAAGGTGGAGAAGGTAGAAGTATTCTCGAAATCATCTTGTACAAAGGTCTTAACATCCGAAAAGAAAGGCACTAGCAAACCCCTCAAATTATCAAAGTCTACCTCATCTGGATTCAATCGCCTAGCAAATATGGCCTCAAAGGTATTCTGAACTCCATCTATAATATTGGCCATAGCCTTATGTACCCTGGCTGAATCCGCTTGTGCAGCGTCGAAGAAACCACGTCCCGTGATCGCTGAAGAATACCATCTAGAAAAATCATACCTGTCATTCTCCTGAATGACACCTCCATCAATCAGCAACCGCAACGGAACATGCCTCAATGCCTCAAGACGCTGAATTACCCTGCTCTGATAGATAGAAGCATCGCCCCAAGCATGATCCACTGCATCCATCCGTGTCAAAATACTAGAGGCCTGCTGAAAAGCAAAAGCAAGGTCCTCCATAAACTTCTCTGTCTCAACACGAACTCCCGTGATCCACTTGTCTGCTTCCTGTGCCATCTTTCCCAACTCTACCAAGCCACTGATTGACTCTCTTGGTATCTCTGCTGGAGGCTCTATCACTAGAACCTCCTGCCCTCGAGAACGAGATAACTGTTGTACATACCCAATTAAAGCCTTGTGTTCTCTTTTCAACCTTTTGTATTTTCCTTCCTTCTTGAATAATCTGTCTTTGAGGGCAAGATAGGAGTTATCACACTCCTCTACAATCTGTGCACTAGTGGGCGTCCTAAATCCAAAGTCGTGACCACATAATTCTCAGGCACTGCTTCATTTCGGTCACAATCAACTTGAGGCACGGCAACGTGAAGAGTACGGGAACCATCCTCTTCAGTGGAGATATTCGAAAATTTTCTTGCTTTCTTCTTCTGTGGAGGTGCACTGATCCTGTTCAAAAATTCTTCCATCTCAACTGCTGGATCAATTTCCTCGCTGGGGCTTCTCCTCATTCTATCCTTAAGCCAATCAGGCACATCATACTGTATATCGAAGGGCTGCTGTTCCTATGCCTCTACTTCTCGAACTTGCTCAACCTCTACATCATTCTGGCGAGGCTCATCATCCTCAAGTGGCTGAGTGTCCCCTGAAACAATATCATCATCATCATTCATAGCCGCCTCTAACTCCTGCTGAAACTGAGGGTCAGTAATAGTCCCCTCATCATCCTGCTGATCAACCCTAACAGGTGCGTTGACGCTCTGGCCAACTGACTCTCTCCGTGGAGGCTGAATATCATCCTGTACCACTTGCACCTGATTCAGTGCATTCCTCTGATCAGCAAACAAAGAGACCTCCTGTATACTTGGAGAACGTGTCTCCAATGGTGATGCAACTGTGACCCGAGGAGGCCCCGGCTGAGTAGGCTCCTGTCGAACTAGCTCTTTCTTTCTGGACTCTGGACCTCGTGTAATCTGTTTCTTTCGGCCAGTGGTGGGTGTCCTGTGGTCTCCCATCAAATTGTAAGTCAAAGCAATTGACCTACTCTTCAACCTGCTCACACGCCTATCAACCCATGCTCTAGTAAATGTCAAGACTGGGATAGAAAGAGTATCTAAATCTGCAACCTCGGGCTCTGACCAATCTGGAGGTGGGAGTGGAGTATCTCTAACTGCTGCATAATCTGGATGCACAACATCCATATCCTCATTCACCTGGTCTGGAACCGAAACCACTTCGCACTCCCTAATCAGAGTAATGGGCAACCGAGAAAACATCCTTTTCCTTCAATCTCATCAGCTGCATCAGCCCAATAATCCTCAATGGTGGCCTTATGTTTAAACTCCTTTGACAGTACCCATTTGATGTTATGATGTGGGTCGTAGTGCTGTCGACTAGTGTGGTAAGAGAAATGATAAAATTGAAGTTCACTTTCAGCCTCTCTAGCTGCCTGTATTGAAGGACACACTTCATCCGAGTTGCCCATGACAACTGGAAATTCTACTCCTCCCTTCTTCTTTTTCTTTTGAATTTTATCAAAGGCAAGCAGTTGCCTAGATATCTCTAACATTAAAACTCTATCTGTTGGGTACTTAGGCAGCTTATATGGGTACGATGAAAAACCTTGCAGCCTAATGTAAGAAAACCTTGGAAACTGTATGAACCAACACCCATACCTTTCAATCAACTCTTGGGCATCCCTCGAGATTCTGTGATGTAACCGCTCCTGAAGCAGTCTCGTGATATACATGGTGAAGGAATCGTTGACACGCTTGTAGTGAGTTGTGCTCGCCAAATGCAACTGTGATGTAACCGCTCCTGAAGCAGTCTCGTGATAAACTGGTGGGAGCCACAACCGACAGGTTCCTTGTAAGAGATCCCTCTGTACTTCGTCATACGAGCCAACATATAGATGATGTAGGAGCTCATATAGAACGTCTTCGTTCGTCTCAAGCTCAGGAGCTGCTCATGCAAATTATCACTTATCATCTCGGCCCAATTGACATAATCTTTCCCTTCTAGCACGAGATTGATGTAGTAAAACATCCAAGGCTCAAAAATGAATGACTGTGCACAACCACCAACCCTGCTCAGCATCATGATAAGATCACAATATTCTTGTTTCAAATCCTCCGCTATGATCTGCTTGGGCAACTTCGTTCGAGAAGGCTTGGGAGTCCTCATCCAGTGGGTGTTAATTGTCTCCATGCATTGCTCAAAAGCAGAAGCATACATTCGCTCAGCTCGCTCTCTGGATTTGTAAATCATACTTCTGTGCACCGGGATCCCGAAAGCTTCACCAATGGCCGCTGGAGTAAGATTAGCTAGCACTTGGCCATCTGGTGACATGATTGACCGGTGATCCTTCTCATAATAATTGGCGCACTCCATCATCAGCTCCGAGCACTGAATGGCTGGTGGGAAACCAGCAGCTGCATATAGTCCGCTTCGAACAATGTTGTGCCAAGTAGTTGAAGGTCGATGACTCCCAATGCCCAGCATCCTGTTCTTGAAGGTCTCCAGGTTGACGGAGCCCAAGTTGGTGTCTGTTAGCTTGCCCAACTTTGAAATAAACTTTGACTCTGACATGAATGTTTTACTCAACTTCTTAATCACAGCTTGCCTGGATGCACCATTGTCCTTGCCAGTCGCCCTTGCCTCAGCCATCTCAGCTTCTTCTCCAATAACTTCGAACTTCAACACTTAGAAAAAGATTTCTAAGTAGACTTTAGCCTTAGCAACTTCAATCAACAACTTGAACTCCTGCAGATTCGTACTTCACACCAGCAATCAACAATTAGCAAGTTCGCACTTTTTAAGTTCTCAGCTATTCCTTGTTTCAAGGCGTCCCTCTCAGCATAGGCAACTTCAATTTTCAGCAACAAATGAAGTGAATTTGCACCTCACTTCAAGGCGTCCTCCTCAAAGGCAGATTTGAACCTTCAGCAACTTGCAAGTGCGCCCCTTCTTGACTTCAGCAATGGCACTTCTCCAACTCAAGGCGTCCTTCCAGTAACTCTCAGACTTAGCCAAAAATTCGAACTCTTCAATCTCCAGTTTTCAACAACTCACTGCAATGTCAATCTCAAAGCAAATCGAATTCTCCAGCTGTGAAAAATAAGTGAGAAACTTCTTCATTTTATAGCCAAAATTCGAATTCTAGAAGGAGCCAATTTTAGCCAGTGCATTAAACTTCCACTACTCCACTTCAAAAATTCGAATTCTCCCTCTCTGGTATTTCTGACACTTGTCTCTCAACGTCAGGAATCTTATTCTTCTAGAAACTTGACTTTGACTGGTATCTTTGAATTTATTTTCTAAAAAAATTAATTTAAATCCATCCTTTTTTGATTCACCAGCCAGAACTCTATCACCTGAATTCGAACTTAACTCTTCATCATCTCTGGAAAATTCATCATCGAAGAATCCAAAATCAAAATCATCTAGGCAACTCATCTTGAATTCATCATTCAGAGAAATTTATTTTGGAAAACACATTTTATTCATCTTGCCTTAGAGAATTTTAAATTTTCCCTTAGGAAAATTCACAATTTTAGCACTAATTAAATTCTTCACTGAAAAAGTGTTGGCAAAGTGCGGAAGGCTTGGAAATCCATCTATCATCGCGAATGTTCAGTACCCAGAAGAAAATTTTCTTCAGAATGCTTCGAATCCATGGGTACCCAACGAACGGGTTCATTTGATTTTTAAATTTTGAACCTTAGAAAAATATTATTTCATCAAATTTAAATCCATTCTTCGCCTGTGATCATCCTGTGTTGCTCTAGCTTGAGAAATTTGAATCATCCTGCATTATCATCCATCTCTGACTTCATTGCTGAGAAAATTTGCTCGAGCCTCACGAAAAATTTCACCACCTTGAGCTCTAGGCGTATTTTCTAAGGGAGAAAATATTTTGCCTTAGAAAAATTTTCAAATCATCTCTTGGGAAAATTTTGCCTTGGAAATTTTGCCTTAAAATTTTTATTCAATCTTGCCACTTGCATTTTACTCCATATTGAAAAACATTTTGAAGCTCCAACGCCTTAGAGGAAATTCCTCACTCACCACCTTAGGCATATATCATACTTGAAGAAAATCACGCCTTGAGGTATTTTATTTCCACCACCTCACACATATCACTTCACCACGCCTTAGAACCTTTTCTAACACTTCACCACCTTAGGCGCTAGGAAAACATCTTCAACACCTTGCAATATTTTCTAACACACCACCTTGGGCGCATTTTGGAGTTGAAGGGGAATAACGCCTAACATTTACCACCTTTACCACGCCTTGAGGTATTTTCACTTACCCTTTTACCTTATTTACCACCCTCATTTACTTTTTACACCTCAACTTGGGCGCATTTTGGCTTGGCAAGAGGATGACTCTTCGACTTCTCCCTTTTTGTCTTCACATGGCCTTGTTTGGGCGCATTTAGGAGGGTGAGGAGGACGAGTTTCCTTTGACCTTTTGACTTTCTTCTATCTTGAGCGCATTTTTATGTAGGTGGAGGATAAAGATTGTTGACTTGTTTGACTCATTCCTCTCTTTGGGCGCATTCAAACATAGCTGATGGATGAACTTCTTACTACGCGTTGGAGTGACCCTTCAACTTCCGTTTTTTGTCTTGACATGCATGCATTTGGGCGCATTTCACCCCCTGAGAAGGATAAACTCGTTTGACTTCCTTTTGACCCATTTGCTTTGGGCACATTTCACCCCCTGAGAAGGATGGGCGCATTTGGAGGGGGGTGGCGGATATTCAGACTTAGAAATTTTCTTCAACCTTTTTCTTCTTCAAGTTGGGCGCATTTTCCCATGCCTATAGGATAAAAACGTTGACTTTTCTTTGACTTCTTGTGCTTTGGGCGCATTTTGCCCCTGATGAAGGACGAGTTTTATACTTAGAATTTTTTGTGCTTGGCATATGCTTGAAGGCGCATTTAGGCTAGGCAGAAGGATGAAAGGCGTTGACTTCCTTTGACTTTCTCTGGCTTGGGCGCATTTTGGCCATGGTGGAGGACGAGCTTGACTCTTAGAATTTTTTTTTAATTTTTTTTTTATGCCTCCTCATCAACTGGGCGCAATTTGCCATGTCTACTGGATGAAGTTCCAGACTTAGAACTTTTTTCCTCGTTTTCGCCAGCCTTCACGCCCTGCTATTTATAGTAAGCCCTCTGAATTTGCATCTCTGAAGCTCGGAACGACTTGAGATTTTGCACACGGCATCCCCCTGACCTCGTTCTGTCGACACTACCATTTTTAGCAAGCCTGCTATTTTTAGCCCATTTCTGAAGGTGGTTTACTACAAATAGTAACCTGTTGTTTCTGATAGCTCCATTGCTCCGATCAACTTGAAATTTTAATGAGGCACTCCTCACCACGTGACCTTACTACTGACGTTGACGCATGCACCTGATTTACTATTTTTAGCCAGTTTCCAAATTGACTTACTATAAATAGTAAGTGCTCCGTTTGAGTTGAAATTTTACCAGCAGATAGCCTGAAGGATGCTGATCGCGGTGGTTTACACCGGTTTTCGAAAATTCTGACCTTTTGCCCTTCTTTTTGGGTTCCCGGTTGAAACCCTAATTTGCTCTGCATGTCAAATGATCTCTGCTTCGTTCGGCAATCAGCTTGTGATTCTAAACTGCTGAAGCGCCGACACACCTCGCTAAAAATAGTAAGTTTTCACCGAGGTGATTATCTCCATTTGCATGTCACACCATCGCGAAGCTCGAAAAACCCATCAGGAATCATCCGGACATGCAAAAGAAACCTTGACATGCAAGCCCTAAAAATAGCCTCCTAAGATCAATTCTAAAAGTGGTTGCCTTGTTTTGCATGTTATATCATCGCGAGGTCTCGAAAAACCCGAAGGAATATCCAGACATGCAAAGAAAAACTCTGATCCGAACCCGAATTTGTGCCGAAGCCTGACTGCTAAAAATAGTAAGTTGTCTGATTCGCCAAATTTTGCATGCGAGGTGCCCGAATGCCGTGTGATTGTCGGAATCTCAAAAATGCTGACAGATTGCCTATAATTTCACACTTATTAAAAATAGTAAGTACTCGGAATTTGATGAAATTTTGCTGAGAGCGCGCTGGAAGCACACTGACAACAGTGTTAGTCTTTATTTTCAATTTATTCACCTTACTTGACCTCGGACTGACCAGGAAAGATGAAACCCTAATTTTAGACTTGGTCAATCTTCGTGCTAAACTCAGAGACGGGCACAATTCTCGAAAGGCAGACATCAGAAAAGAGACAGAGCGAGAAAGAGAGAAAAATCCAAGCCAAAAGACCAGAATGGAGCAAAAATTTAGGGGGTCCCCATTTTGAATGGGGCGATGTGTGAAAAGGTCACAACAGACCCTAATGGACTTTCTATTTTTAGAAAGTTTTGCCAGTATCCGTTTCAAAAGAAACCCAAAAGTTACTATTTTTAGGAAATTTCTAAAAATAGCAGTTTTCCTAAAAGTAGGGATGAAAAACTGAGATCTGGGTTTTGTAGATTAGGTCGCTCTGAGCAGACCCAGATCGTCAGATTTTGGAAATTTTACATTTTAACCCCTCATGCAAGACATGCACACCCAAATTTTGACCTTTTTGACAGATTTAACAAGACTTTTACTCACTTCTTCAAAATGTATAAGTGTAAAAAAAATTTTAATTTTGGGGTACAACACACCCATGGCTGGTCATCCAGGTTATTATAAGACTTACAGGTAGATTCGTGAGAGATTTTCATGGAAGGTAATGAAGGATGACATTTTAAAGTATGTATGTGAGTGCCAAGTATGCCAACAGAACAAAAGTGAGCACACTTATCCTACTGGTTTGTTGCAGCCCCTTCCCATTCCTACTCAGAAATGGGAAAGCATATCAATGGATTTCATCACAGGGCTTCCAAAGGTGCAAGGGAAGGACAGTATATATGTGGTGGTTGATAGGTTGACAAAATTTGCTCACTTTTTTGCTATATCAGCAGGGTTCTCAGTAGTATAGGTAGCAAATTTATTTTTCAAAGAGGTATTCAGGCTTCACGAGACACCTAGGACCATTGTCAGTGATAGGGACAACAAGTTTATGAGTATGTTTTGGCAGGAGTTATTCAAATTATGCGGCACAGAGCTGACTCCTAGCACTAGCTACAATCCTCAAATTAATGGGTAAACTGAGGTGGTGAACAAATGGGTGGAAGGTTACCTACGCAACTCTGTTTCAGGGCAGCAAAAGGCATGGGTTAAGTGGCTGCACCTAGGAGAGTATTGCTACAATTCTACCAATCACATGTCTATTCGAATGTCTCCGTTCATGGCATTGTATGGTTATGAAGCTCCTAGCTTTGTTGATTTACTTTTTGAAGACTGCAGAGTGCTTAGAGCCAGAGATCTTCAGGAGAGTTAGGACATCATGAGGTCTTTGAGAGGGAATATACAACATGCTCAAAATCAGCAAAAGCTATATCCTGATTAGTACCGTGTTGAGCGAGTTTTTAAGGTTGGAGACATGGTTTACTTGCGGTTACAACCCTACAGACAGTCAACTCTCAAAAAGAGTGGGTTAGAAAAGCTTAAGCCATGGTTTTATGGTCCTTTTAGGGTGATTAGGAGGGTTGGAGAGGTAGCCTATGAGCTGGAGCTACCTAAGGACAACAAGGTACATAATGTGTTTCATGTCTCCCGCCTTAAGAAAGCACTTGGTCGAAATGTGGTACCTCTACAGAGTTGCCTCTTTTGGATGAGGAAGGCAAATTGATATTGATTCCTGAGGCTATCTTGGAGTTGCGAGAGTGTACACTGCGTAGGAGGGTTATCAAGGAGTATTTGGTTAAATGGAAGAATTTGTTGGTAGAGGATGCCACTTGGGAGAGTGAGCAGATATTGTAGCATCCTGAGTTACGATTGCTTGAGGGCAAGCAATCTTGGGAAGAGCGAACTATAATGTCCCCTTCTCGCTCCTAAGCAGTATAGAGACTCAATTAGCCTATTCCAGAGTTCCCGTAGGCTAGTTGATGTGGTTAGGGGACTCAGTTGCTAGCATTGATGCTCTATGTTGGGTTTTTCGGAGGGGTTTCTATTTTTAGCAGTGGCCGGTTTTGATGTTGCCATCTTCAGTTGGTCACAGTTTCCTCATTGGTCTTCAGTTTCGCTCAGTTTTGGGCATTTGTCATATACTTACTATTTATAGCAGTGCTATTTTTCATAAGTCACCTTTGGGGAGGTTGGTCCCAGGCTTGTGTATTTGCAGCAACATTATTATCCAATTTTTAGTTGAAGAGCCTAAGGTTGCAATTTAATATTTGTTTTATTTGACCACTCAGGTGTTTTGTAAAGTTGAATTATAAAGTTAAATTATAACTTATATCATGGTAAAAGTGGTCATTGAAAAGGACCAAGGCGCCTAATGAAACAACTTAAAGTTGTTTTTAAAAAGTTTTTTAATATTTAAATGACTCCCTTAGTGTGGATGCCAAAAGGAGGAAGCATAACATTTTAAATGTTAAATTATTTCATGAAGAGAAGGCGTTGGGTTTTTATGTTGAAATTAAAAGCCTTTTGGAGTCCATTCGCCCTAAATGTTTTTAATATGAGTTTGGCTCTCATTTTCACTATCCAAACTAGTTGACATATTGAAATGCCACCGGATTGTCTTCTGGTTGCCTGGGCTGCATTGTGAGGATGAAAACCCTCGATCGTTTGGCTGGTTTGGGTGGTGAAATATCCACCCTAATCAGATATTGGTGCTGGTTCACAGTTGAGATCACAGGAGCTTCAAAAGATCAATTTTGGTGAAAGAAAACATGAAGATTTTCTAGTATTTCTAGGAGTTTTTGGTGTGGTATTTTGAGGTTTTGAAGTTTGTATTTGCAGTTTCTGGGTGTTTTGTTTGGTGGGCCTGAATCTGTTTTTTCACTCATTGCTCTCCGATGGATTGACCAAATGAAATGGGTGTTGATTTAATGAAAGGGCTTTCTCAAGCCGATTCTAAAGAGTCCAAGCTTGCATTTTTGGTGGAGTTGCTGAATTTTAAGGGAGGATTGAACCTTTGTGAAGGTCGCCCCTTTGCTGCTCAGAAATTCATGTTATGACCAGCATTCATTGGTCTTGGTTGGAGTGCTTTGGTTGCTGAAGAAGATAGACCTAGGCATTGAAAAATACAAGGAGTTCGAGCTTCAACCTCTTGGTGCTGTTTGAGCCAACAAAGAAGACTCATTGTTGCTGCTGTCATGAAAGTCTCTTGTTCCCAGGTCTGATATTAATGTTGTAATTTTCTGATATTAAACAGAAATGAAGGATAAAGTTGTTCTTTATTAATTCAAGTGAAAAGGCTTTAGTTTCTTGTTTCCTGTTCTTGCAATTTCCTTTATATTGTATGCATTGGAAAGCATTTTCAAAACCAAACAAACGTATATCAAACAATAAACCAGCAAGCAGAGGTTTCTTCAAAAAAAAACAGGGGTGCTATCTTACAGAGTGTTATTTTTACTTGATTTGTGAAGTTAGGGCACCAAAATAGTTGTTTGAGTGATCGTGGGCAGGTGCAAGGTGAAACTATTTGTTAGACAAAATTTTAACCGCTTATTGGCTTTCTTTGTCATAAATTGCTTTGAAAACCAGTGTCATTGGGATTCTTAAGGTAGCTCAATTGTAGAGTTGTTTGAGTGTGCAAAGCCGAAAGGGTTTGTAAAATCCGTTGTGAATCACCTAGAACACGACACAAATGCATTGGGCTTCAAAACCTAGCGGCCTCATCAAACACAAGTACATTGTTTCACATTTTACCTTGCTTCTTTTTCTCAAATCTACACCTACAACATAAAAGCTTTATCATGATGGTCGATCAAATCAAGTTGGGTGGTCACAGAGGTTGCTTCGTGGCTTGCAAATATTGAGCTTTCTCACTTGCCGAAGTTTATTGCAACTAAATGCTGCAAAAATCTTCCAGTGCCTTCATATAGCCGCTTCGTGTCTGCAAGAAGTAAGTTTGATTGTTCATTTTTTTATATAAAAGTTTGTTCAATTTTATTTTAAGATTTGGTTTTTAAGATTAAGAAGTTTCGATACTTTATTTAAAAAAACTGTTTTGTTTTGTTATATTTGTCAATTATTTTTTGCTTCTAAAAAGTTTCAGTTAAAAATTTGTGTGCTGATTTATTTATTTATTACTTTTAAAAAGTTTCAATTATAAATTTTTGTTTTGTTTTATTTAGATTTTAGTTTTGCTTTTAAAAATTTCCATAACTTTTATTAGTATTCTCATTAATAAATGTAATTTGTTTTGCTTTGTAGATTTTAGTTTTTAAATTAAAAATATTTATTGAGTTTTACATTTTAATAAAAAATTGGGTTGTAATTTCATAAAAAAAATTTATTAATATTTAATATTTACAATATTGTAAATAATTAATATATTTTAATATTTTTTATAAATAATTAATATATTTTAATATTTTTTATAAATATTAAAATGAAACTTGTATATTTATATTGTTTGAAAATTTGAATTTAATCAGGACTTTTTTCAAATTTTATTAGTTGATGAACTATTTTTATCTTCATCAAATTCGAACATGAACACGAACCTTGTAACTTAAGTGTTGGTTGTTGATTGGTTACACTTATAATAATTGAATGTTTTGTTGTGGAATTTACAAAGTCGATTTGTCAGATTTAATCGGGAAGGTCAGCAACACACATTTAAGGGTTTTATGCCCTTGGCAACCAAGTAACATCCCACAGACTGGAGAAAACAATTTAATAAAGGGCACTGACATTTGCATCTGAATGTTATGCTGTTGAAGCAGTGATGGAAAGGAAAATCCAACAGAAGTAATATCTTGTGGAAATCAAGCTTTTATGGATATGCATCCTTCTCTCCTGATTTGAGGATAAAATCATCTCAAGCGGTGGGGTCCTGTCATAAACTTAATTAATAGTTTAATACCTAATATATGGGCATCTCTTGGAATGCACCCCTTTGGCATCTAATATATATGATTCACTAATGTATTGTAAGCATCATCTCATTTATATATTCAATTATTTTTATTATAAATATTTAATATATTGAAGATATGCCTTGGAGTTCTACTTCTAACTGATTTGATTGGGTGACAAGAGTATAATCGGGGTGCATCCAGGCATTTATTCAAAGAGATATCCTTTTGTTCCAGGCTGTCATGGATGAAGGAATGGGCTGTCTGTGAATGACCTGTGGGTTTTCTGATAGCCACACACTCTTAATTTGAGTTTTGTAGCTTCTTGTTCTTCAGATTTTCTCAGAACTTGTAATGTCCCCATTTTTAGCACTGCACTTTTCAGTGATTGATGGCCTATCCCCGGGGTGCTGTCGGCTAGTCAGAGGCAGAATTAGTGTTTTCAACTATTTGATGGGTTCTCTTGAAGATTCAGGGTTTTGCTTGTTGGAATTTGGCTGTTTGGATTCTGGATTCCTTCTGGGCTTTCAGAGAGCTTCGCAGAGGTATGACATGCAACTGCGTCAAGCAACCTTTCCGGACTTACTATTTTTAGTAAGTAATGACGGCTACATCTTGGAGTTTGGGATTTTGGATTGCGGATTCTTTCTGGGTTTTCAAAAAGCTTCGCAATGGTATCGCATGCACTTTAATCCGAGCAACTTTCCGAATTTACTATTTTTAGTAAATTCTATTTCTGGCAGTGGTCCTGTTGGCTTCAGTTCAGTTGGCTTCCCTTTGCAGTCAGTTCAGTTGGTATGGTTGTTTTGGCCTTTTGATGCATTTTCTGGAGAGATAAGTATTTTAATTAAAATAATGTTATATTATAATATTATAACCCCTTGGCTTAGCATTGCAACTTTAAGTTGTTTTAAAAGGGGGACTTCAAGGGTGATTATCTCATCAGGAGATAATTTATATTTTCCTAAGGCCAAATTATTTATTGGTGAAGTGGGACGCCTACTTGAGAGGAAGGTTATTTTAAAAAAGTTAAAAGTCAAATACTACCTTGGAAAATGGACGCCATCTTTGGAGGGAGATAAAGCAAATTCAAATTTGAATATTTGGCGCCTTCTTGAAGCTTCTAGAAGTTCCTCTCAAATCTATAAATGCCAACCTTTGCTCTTCATTTGGTATCTTATGACTTCAATATCGTTATGCTGCCGAAATGGTAATAGGATTGCTTCAAGGAATGAATGCCTCCTAGCTTGGCTCTTCTTCTTGCTTGAAAGATAGCAACTAGGTGAGAGATAGTTTGTAATAGGTTTGTCTTGCATTTCTGTTGAGTATCTTGCATTTTTGGAGTTCTAGTTTTGCTTTTTAGTCTCATTTTGAAGTTGCTGAATATCATAGCTGATTGTAAGAATTGCTCATATCTCATGAAATAAAAATATTATTGTTCTGGGCATTGCATAAATCCCTTTCTTTATGTGGGGCGACCATTCTTGCAAAGTTGTAGATTTTTTAATGCAGATTTGGATTTTTAAAAGCAAAATCGCCTCTCTCTCTTGGCTGTATCATTTTGGTCTGCCTGACAAATGTTTAGAAAAAAAAATACTTCAATTTGTTAGTTGTTTCTTTGTCTAGTCTTCATTGCCATCATTATAGCTTTCGTTTGCATCAAGTCACATGTCATTCCAGCAAGTATTGAGTGATTTGTGAGTATTTTGGTGGGTTCTAGGGTTGCTGATTGCTTCATTTCAGTTGCTGGTCTGTTATATCAGTCATAGATAAATGCAGAATTGTGAGGAGTTTGAGTCCAGAGAGGTTTGTCAAGCATTGAGGAAGTCTTACAAATTATTGCAGCATTGAAGAACTTGGATTACTAGGCTTTGGCAAGCATTTTAACATATTGTAAACTGATTAGTAGTACTATCAGCAATTTTCCTCTCTATATTTCTCTTACTTTATTGTACTTCCCGCTGAATAAGTGGAAGAGGCTGGCTTGCCGCCTATTTACATTCTGAGTTGCATTGTAATTCCTTGTATCTCCGCCATATGGTAGCTCCATTCCCATCTTGGGTTGGAAAGCACATTCTTGGCGTCGAGTTTACTTTCAGCATAGTAGTTGGTAGGGATCCTCTGACCATATGCTCGCCGTCATCTGGCGCATTCTTGGTTAAAGTTGTAATTCCTTTCCAGTTGTATTGACGATCCTCTTGCCATATGACAGCATCAATCTCATCTTGAGATTGTGTGTGCATTCTTGGCAAAGAGTTACTTGCAAACTGCTGGTTTTGGTTTGAACTAACCCTAACGGGTTCTTGTTTGTTGAGTTGCTATATTGAAAAATTGGAAAAAAATTGGTTCGCTTCTTTACAGAACTGTAGCTTGTGTTCATTCCTTTGACTGCCTACACTATAGATCCCTGCTTATAAAATTGCTTCTAGATGGATGGTTATTGAAGTGCAGGCTGCTTTTGCTGGAAAAGAATCTCATCTTGTTTACTCTTAACATTGAACATTTCATTATGCATGAACAGTGTTAAAATAATCAGGGGTGAACTAATTGCGGTTAGAAATATTGTGAATTTCAATGCTCAAGCAGAAATGAAGATAATTTTGTCATTTTGGTCTGATTGTTTTGGAAGTATAATATATCAGAGATCATTTTTTTGAAGCAGCTGCCAATAGATAAGAAACTTATGTTGTGAACTCTTTTTGACTTTCATCAGTTACTTTGGAGCCTATGGAGACAATATGAGCATTATATAGTCATTTTGTTTTTACTGTGGCATTGACCACTTAAAGATAATCACAATAAATTAATTATATGTACTCCATAAGTGAGGCAGGGGTTTGAATTTGGTGGGGTGTAAGGTATGTACGGCCAGTATGAACAATATATAAGCTAAATGGAAAATGGGCCACCTTGTGGCCTTGTACATTGTGGGAGTCGTGCACCAAATTGGTGTCTTCTTGGTGTGACCTAAAAGACTACTTTTACTGTTTCACCTTTATGCTTCTAATCACAAAATAAAGAAAAAGCGCCGACCAAACTAAGAAAGGTAAATGCATGCTCCTTTGGGTTTATGTTTCCCAAGTTTTGTACATTAGAAGTCATTTATTGTATGAGATATTCAAGTGACTCCTGTGTCTCAGATATTGTCTTTTGAATCATGTCATCTCTTAGTCATTTTCCAAGTTTGCTACATTAAAGCATCAGCCATTTTTATTAGACTTTCAATTGACTGTGTATGAAATTCTGTCATTTTGCAATCAGGTAACCTCTGTGTCATTCAGTAGTTGTGGAACCTACTTTCATGCTTCAAGTACAGCAAATGCCACCTTGGTCTGGGATACAAGGATGATACCAATGAATCCTGGTTCAATGCCAAACGAGAGACCTTTACCTGTGGCTGATCCCACAATGCATTCTATGAGACCTCTGCATTGCCTTAGCCATGGGAAACAGATGCCCACTGCGGAAAACGCTGGTCAACTTCCCGGGTAAGAGATTTTTCAAAATTTAATGAGCATATTTATATTTGTCTATAATATATATAACTGAGGAGAAATAATTTCCATTTCTTGGACACGGACTGCAGTGCTGCTATTCAAATATAGAGATTTTTCACACAAGTCAGTGCTCTGTTTCAATTAATATTTGCATCAAGAGCTGCTCTCTGTGCACAAATTATTTGTGTGACTATCCAATATCAATTCAATTTCTCCCTTCTTAAACATCAGCCACAAAAAATTGCCTTATTTTTCTGTCATATAACTAACTACAAGCAATTTCCTTTTTGCCTTTGGTCCATACAATATATTGCATGTTTTTGCAACATCTCCACTGACCTTCCTTATAGGAATTTTGCCAGTACATTTTATTTTATGTGTTGAAATTTTGACACCGCAATCACAACAACACCTTTCTTTATCCTTACAGGAATTATGCCAATACATTCTTTTTCATGAGTTGTTATTTTCCACCAAAATGTTGTAGATAACATTTCTTTGTTGTCAAGCTTTTCAATCCAGTAATTATTGAGTGCCACATGCCTTGTTTCTCTCAAGTCAACAATCTAATCACTGTTTATATTACATGGCATCCAAAATGTGAGAAAAGCATTTCAATTTCTTCTCTCTGATCTATCATTTTGATTCTTGATGGCCATGTTAATATCTTGTGCATTCTCATTGCCTCAATTGTATGTATCATCTCTATGGCATTCCATATGTTTCTATTAATGTTATTTCTCCTCGGTCTATGTTGCTGCATATCATAACTCTTTTTCAAACAATCTCATCCCCGTGTCCTAGTTTTCCATATTAATTATAGTCTTATAGGCAATATTCTCATAACCTTCTCTTGAATTTTGAAATTTCAATTATGTACTCTGTTTCTATTAATTGTTGGTGTTTCAGATCTAGGAATGATAAGATGATTGACCTTCAGATCTTCTTTGATTATTATTTGTTATCTTGCCCTATTTGATGTTTGAGGTAAATACTTGTTTGAAATCTTCATCTTTTTCCAACATCAGCATCTGCTCTTTCTAAAGAATCATCTTGTTCAAATCATCAAATTTGAGCTCTGTGATTCTGTAAAACACTCCTACATTGGTCACAAACGTTTGTAATTTTGGTACCAAGCCATTCACAGTAAGAGCCACCAGGTCCTCACATCATCACCCATTGAACTAAGCTAATTGTCTTTCTCTTGTATCCTAGTCAGATGATCTGCTGCAAGGTCACTATTTTTCATAATTAAGTTGTGCAATTGTTTTCTTGTGGATAATAAGCTGGAATAAGAAGGTGTTTCGTACAGGTTCTGCAAAATTTTCCAGGCTTGCTTTTTGCCTTCTCCTTCTAAAATTTTAGCACAATTGGATTTAGCATTGACTAACGTATCAAGGCAAATGCTGCATCATCTTTCTCCTGAAATGATTGATTTGTATCTCCGAGTGTTCATTTATCAAATTTTTGAGTGCCCCCACCAACTATGCCCCCACCAAGGGAGTGGCCATTGCCACCATGCCTTTGCCAAAGAAAGGTCTTTGCAGACAGTCAATCCCATTAACCAAGACTACTTGTCAAATGAGCATGTCTAGTACAATAAAAGCACTTGGTACACAAATAGCTTAATTATCATAGAGATTTAGAAAGATTCCATAAAATGACTTTGTTTTGTCTTCCCTTTATACCTATGTATCGAGGTTTTTATTAACTTGCTGAGTGCTAACAAGTTTCTTACTAACTCGCTGAGTAACTGCAAGTGAATAAGTTTTTTGACTGAGTTTCAGGCATATCGAGTGAGTCATACTTTGTTTCATCCAAAAGCAAACAATTCTCGTTGAATATTAAAAGCACTTGTCAAATCCTGTGACACTACTAAGATTAGATTCGAGTTTGGGAGACATGTTAATAGTTAGACATTTTGTTGTTTATAGTCAGCAAAATATCAAATTAATTGTTGCCTCAATTTCTACATCAATTCAAATTTTCTTCTTGCTGCCAAGGTATCGAATATTGAAACATTTATTCCTAACCAAAATAAAATGAAGTAATACATAAGAGTTTGGAATATTGAATTAAATTTGTCAGTTACATGAATCAAGCATTGGTAAGTTACGACCTCTCTCATTCCATTAGAATCAATCATTCATTTATCCAAAGAAAGTGAGGTGAAGAACCTCCTAGATGGTGGATGGCTATCCTATTTTATGGGGACTTGGAAACAGAGTGAGCTTCTTTCTTACCTGAGTGAAAGGAGGCTGACAATATTTTTGGTCCCATTTCCCAAGAAGCCCTCGCTAAATGAAGCCGTAACTTCCTTTCCTTGTTTCTATACCCATGCAGTGGGATATTGTTCAGGCAAGTCAGTGTAAAATTGCCAGAATAACTCGGGATAGGATATTCCATATTGTTATGTTGTGTTTGGTACTATTATGTGACTTGTATATGAATGGTGTCTTTCAGTTGTATTTATAATCTGTGATTATTTAACTTCTTTGGTAGGTATGTTGACGAAGGAGATCAAGGTGTGAATGATGCTCGTTGGCTTCATAACATGTCAGTTTTGGTAACAGCGAGTGGGAATGGAAGGTGAGGAACTAGTTCCAATATGATGTATTTTCAAATGCTTTGTTTGGATATATTGCTTTTGACAAATCAAATTTACGCTGTATTTTGGCAGTGTTGCTATGTGGAATGTTACTCTTGGAAAACCCTGTATTAGACACTTAATCAGCCACACCCGCTGTGCTAACACAGTAAGTTGTTACCTTCAATTTTCTACTTGTGCCACAAACCTTTTAGCTGCTACAATATAAATGCAAAGTAATGCCATAGCCTATTGCTTCTATAATGCCTGTAACTGGCTCATCTGTGGGTGGGTTTTGTTTGATGATTTGTAGGTAGCTGTTGCTCCTAATGACGAGTATATTTGTAGTGGAGGCGATGATCAGAAAGTGGTGAGTTGTCACTGTGATAAATATATTTATTATTCATTTCAGATTAACCAGTATCGAGATACCCATTTCTCCCATATCATGCATTGTCTATGGACAAATCTTTCAGCGCTTCCTGATTTGTCTAGAATTAGTTATTGCAGTTCTGCCCTGTGATTCGGACAGTTGATGTCAGGAATGCACTTGTGACTGTCAATCAAGGCATGAACATATACTTAACAATTATAAAAGTATCAAGAAACACTCTCGACATAGGATCCTATTATGTGCTTTAGGTCTTCAAATTTATCATTTGTATGTTGTGTCATGGCTTCTCAGTCTTAGATACAGCTAACTAAGATCAGCTAATATATAATATATAATGTAGTTGGCCAAGCATTTGATTATGTAGTGAGTCCGATGTTAAGATAGGTAAGTCGCCAACGTGTTTTTTGCAATTGGTGGCTCTCTAAGAAACTATATTGTGAAAAAATCACATAGACATGTCAAGTCCTGTCTTATAGCTACCGTTGGTATAAATTTTCTCTGTTGATGTTAAGCTCACTAATTCCTTGTCAATACTTCGGTGTAATTTTCCAGGTACTATATCATGATAGAAAAGGGAGATCTAGTACAAACTGGCGTCTCACCCACCCTCTGTCAGATGTCCAAATGGATTAAGATGATATACAGTCTATTGTGAAGTTAGGTATAAGGCTCCATTGTCTCTATTTTTTAGGAAGTAATTTAAAAAATAATAATTACAGTTTAACAAGTGAAACCACAAATTTCCCATGTAGAGAGTATATCTGAAGAATGGGTAAGACTGTTTGAGAAACAGGCACTGGTTGTATACCATATTTCTACATTACAATTAATAGAAGTGAAACCACAAATTTCTTATGTAAAGAGTGTATTTCTGAAGAAGTAAGACTCTTGAGAAACAGGCACTGGTTGTATACCATATTTCCATATTCGTATAAACAAGTGAAACCACAAATTTCTTATGTAGAGAGTGTATTGCTGAAGAATTGGTAAGACTGTTGGGAAACAGGCGCTGGTTGTATACCATATCTCCACATTACATTTTGATGTGGTTGTAAATTATGTACATTGTTAATTATTTCTACATATCTTCAGTCTACTCAATAAAGGTTAAACATTCACACATTTTCAAGGTTGATGGTATGTTTGTATTTATACATGCGGGGTTTCTTTTACTATCCTTCCAATGGTTGCAAACTTTTGATAGTAAATTTGTGAGTGAAATGAATATTTCAAAATGCAGGATTTTTTGATGGAAATAATTGGTTATATACATATCAGCATCTCTGTTCTTTTGAAGTCAATTACAGCATGGGTAAGCATACATATAAACCAGACGTCATCTTTCGACTAAGCTGTTACTAAGTTGGGGGAACCAGTTCATCAAAGTTGTGTGAGGATCGAACCTAGTCCAACCACACCAATGAAAGATTTGAATCTTGGTGAATGATGCAAATGCAATATTTAGCATAATTAATAATAACATTTAACATTTAAGCTATTTTAATATATAAAAAATATATAAGATATTTTAAAGAAAATGTCATTTGACATAATTTAATCATAACTTCTAAGCTATTATCTATTTGGGTATGGACTAAATCACCCTTAAAGAGTACATAATCTCTTTAATATTATTAATGGTAACACAAATTATTAAACTATATACCATAAATAATAAAAATACTAAACAAGAAAAATGTATGGTCTACAATACTCAACATTAATAATAAGAAATTAAATGTATAAAAAAGAAAAGCTTGATAATTATATAAAATTAATGTATTTGCGTGCATAGTTATTTTCATTTAACTATAGTAAATAATATTATTTTAATGAAACAATTTTAATAAATAAAATATTAAATAAATATGCATTCTAGTAAAATAAAGTAGTAATAATATTTTTGAAACAATTATATATTTAAATATGTAATAAACAAGTTATGTTAAATTTGTTTAATTACATAAATATTAAATAAAATGGTATTGAGGTTGAACTTCATAAGGCTTTATACAAATAAGTGGCAAATTGGTGCCAAGGGAAAAAATGTTGACTTACGAATAAAAATATATGGAAGAGGAGCACAAGTGAATGGACCATCAACCATTAAATCTATGTTGTGAAGATTATATGTAATTATTGACACCATTTATGTGTTGCACTCCCTCAACATAGCTTATTAATTTGCACACTCCTCATAAGATTGTGTGCTTTTGTAACCACAATATACATTTAAAAAGAAGTTGCTTGGTGTGAGTCCCATGTTAAGGGATAAGGGGAGAGTCCATTTGCATAAAGAACTCTCTAGTGTGTCGAGTTTTGCATTCTCTTAGCTTAACTTTTGTGATTCCCATCTTTGAATGGGATAACTTCAATTTTTTGTGTAGTAAGATGCAAACTCTGCTTAAGGATTTGTGTGAGAGAGTTCAAAATGCCTATGTAGAATAATAGATGTGAATACATTGAATGATCAACAATAGAGAGACCAAGACAAATGTGAAAAAATTATAGTGAAGCTTTGTTTTTTATTCAAGGTGCAATAAAAATAAAGCAACATTCCCTATGATAAGTGGAGTATGGGATATAGTAATTAAAGCTTATCTAGGTGAACACATAACAAAGATGCAAACTCTTCGAATAAAATTTGAGAATATGAAAATGACTAATAATGAATTTGTGATTGATTTTCTAATTGAAGTGAAAGGTCTTGTTAGTCAAATGAAGATGTTAGGTGAAAGTGATCTAGGGCCTAGGATAAAACCTAGTGGACAACTCTCTAGATAAGGATCTAGATCTTTTTCATCTATTTATCTGCCTACTATCTTCTATATATTAAAGAGAGAATATATTTTCCATTTATTTATTTATCTACTATCTTCTATATATTTATAGATTACATGCTACAAAAGACCAAGAGTTGTTATGGAAGTTGAATTGTTCCTTTGGAAGTGGAAATATTTTAGCCTTAAGAGTGCCATCTAGATTGTTGTGCTTATTGCACTGTTTGATGTCTGAAGTGTGACACTTGGAATAACATGGTGGTGAGTGGTACGAGTTAGCAATTTTTGTTTGGCCAAGAGCTAAAGTTGTGGTGAAAATTACAGAAGGTTTGGCGAAAGTTTGGTTATCACGAAACTTGATCTTGTGCTAAGTGCATTGTGCCAAGTGCTACTAGAGTATGTGTAACACTTGTTGGAGATGGGTTGTTGATCCTTGTGTTATTGCGAGCATAGTTGTGTTAACATAAGCACCACAATCCATTAAAATGGTCCTGGCATTATTGTAGGAACCATTATTGGTAGATTCTTGCAAGCATGTGCAAAGCCTTAACTTCTAGTTGTTGCTCTATGAATTCTTTGGCTTCTTGTGGGAGATGACCCTCTTTGATGACTATGTACATGGGATATAATAGTTCTATGTATAAATGCTTTCTAAAATTTGATCTATCTTTGCTGCAATAGGTTGTGTTAGCTAGAGGTGAAATGTGGAAGTTTGAGTGTGCATATCTATATGGCACAATCATTTTTAGAGTTGGTATGGTATGTGTTAGAAAATGAATTCACTTTGGGAATTTGGTTTCTTATTGACCATTGATACTACATTCAAGGATTGGCATACACATGCTCACATGACTATGCTTGTATGGATGTCTAAGGAGTACATTAAATACCTCCATTTGCACCACATCACAAACTATCTCCTATTGAAAATGATGAATAACATATGAAAAACAACATTGGAGAGTAGCATGTATACCTTGGGTGTTGTAGGAGCTGAGTCATCTTGTTTTGCAAGGTTGAAAAGGAGGCATGGTTGGAAATGTTAGTTACTAGATGGTTGCTACATAAATCAAGTTCGTCATGTGATTGCCATCAATTATGAAGTCCAATGGCTACCCTTGTACCCACATCTATGATTGGAGTAATCACTTTGCTTCAACTTCTTTCTCTATGAGTGTTCATGTAGTACTAGAATGTTGGGATCTATGTCAATGATAACGTCTAGGTCTTGACATCATCATCCTCTATTCTAGCTTGTCTAAGTAGAGTCTTCTAAGCATGACACTTAGTGTTGGATCAATTGTTGATTGTGTGTTTGTTGCACCATTTACCTGGCTTTGATAATTTTCTCTTGTTTAAAGGTAGTGTTTTCTTTGATGTGAAGGTTGTTTCTCACATGTCCTATTTAAATTCCTCAATGGTTGCCACATAGCAATAGGCTTCTCCCATTCTCTTGAATTTAACTAGCTTTAGTTTGGACTATTTGGATGGTCATAGGCTACTATCATACTTGAGGACTTGATGCTTCTTTCACTTGTATGAGCCTAGTTTGGTCTTCCTCCTAAAATGCATGGACTTACCTCCACTTCTTGATAGTTGAAGATACTTTTACAAGTGTAATATTGTTTTCCTCTTCTTTAGAAAAATCATTTATGGAGAAGTAGGATTCTAATCATTTGTGTTAATTACCCTTAAACACATGAATGTTTAGGTTTAGTTGAAACCTAGGGGGCTTGACCCTCAAAAGCTTTAGCTAATGATGAAGTCATGAAATTGCTTGTTCAAGGACTTCGTAAATTGGTTAAACGTGAATTTTTGTTGGTCCATGAGTGCTTTTGTAATTTTATTCTTGATCATCACGTGTATCTCCTCCTGTGTTGATTTGGCAATTTTGAAATGACTCAATAGCTAGTTTGTTGGTTCCCAAGGTTTGATGTTGAGGCTTAGATACTTCAATTGCATTTGATAGATCATACAAGATGAAGGTGAATCACTCTAATACCATTGATTTGAGGCTTGGGTTGAAACTTATGGACAAATCTTTGGATGAGGATCTAGATTAAGCTATCAATATTTGTAGAAGCTTGTTGTGAGATAAAGTAGTGTAAAGAGAAACATATAGAACTAAAATAATAAGTATATTTTTATTTATCTATTCATCTTACTCATGGTAGACTCTTGAGAAAAATGTATGACTACCATCTTATTATATCTCATTGTGTGCTATCTTCTATATAATTATCTATGTTATAGATATGCATATCAAAATTATGTCATGGAAGGTCACAAGCCATTATGAAAGTTGAACTATTCCTATGGAAGTGGAACCCTTTTCATGTGCGACTCACCATCTCTCAATGAATGGAGTTTCATTGCTACTCACACAATGTGAAAGCATATGATGGCATAGAGCGGGCCTCAAGAGTGCCATGTATTTTATTGTGATTACTACATAATTCAATGACTAAAGTGTGATGCTTGAAAAAAAATGGTGACAAGTGGCATGAGATAGCCTTTGCAGTTTGGCCTAGAGGTGTATGAAACATTGTCGAAGCCACAATGGAAATTGCAGAAGGTTTGGTGGAAGTTTGGACAATGCAAAGCTTGATCTTGTGTAGAGTGTCTTGTGCCATTGTTGGAGAATGTGTTGCACTTGTTGGAAATGGGTTGATGATCCTTATGTTACCATGAGCATCTAGGGGGTGCTATGGTGTATTGCAGACCATAATAATGTTACCACAATCACCACAATCCATTAGAATGGCCTCAACATTGTTATAGGAACCATGGTTGATAGATTTTCCTAGATCAAAAACATTTTCTAACAAGTATGTTATTGAGATAGTCTTGAGGAGCTTGATTCCCAAGTCTATACTATGGTCTCTATAGTTGAATTTCTAGAGATCTCAAAAGCATGCAAATGGATGAGTTAAGTGAAATTTTATTAACTATAGAAGAAAAAATGAACATAAAGAAAATTGAAAACAAGCATTTTCTTTTAAAGTAAACATAAGAGGTAGAAAAACACAACCCCATAATGTAATAATATAAATGAATCTAAAGGTGAATATGGTTATTTCAAGGGAAGAGGCAATGATTTCAAAGGTAGAAGTAGCAATTTTGGACGAAGAGATAGAGGTGGGAATAGTGTGAGAGAAAATAAATATGATGAAAGGAATGTCTAGTGTTCTCATACAAGAAGTTTGGAAACTATGACCGTAGAATAAAGAAGGAAGAAATGGAAAACACGAATGCCTATAATACTATAGTAGAACATGGAGAAAAAGGGAATTTGCTCATTTCTTGCTTCAATTTAAATCAATTGATCTTTTCATTGGATATCGAATGAGAACTTGTTCGTGAATTTGGATGAAAATCATAACATACTAGTATTGGGTGATAATTATTGTCATGAAACCAAAGACAAGGGTATAATTGTAGTTAAAATTTAAGATGGTGAAGTGAAACACAATAATGAATGATTGTACATCCTATATCATTTAAGAAGATTTTTTAACTATTGGAAAATTGTTAGAACAAAAATACATAGTTACCTTTGGTGTAGATGAGTGCATAATCAAAGACAAATTGGCATGAATGCAATATTTGTAAAAACAAAGCTAACAATTGATATGATGTTTTCTCTTCTTTTCTATCAAAGAAACCAAACATTAAGGATTAGTGAGCAAAATGAAAGTAGAATTTGGCATCAAATATATATACATCTCAATTTCAGTGGGTTTCTTTTACTTAAGAGATTAACTATGGTTGACCAATTTCCTTTCATTGAAGACACAAAATAAGTGTTTGAAGGGTGTGTTGGAGATCAACACAAAAAGATTTTAAAGTGGAAAGTCCATGAGAGCTAGATTACCTCTTATGGTAATTCATATATATTTGTGTGGTCTCATGGAAGCACATTCACTAAGCAAATTAAACTAGTTTTTGAACTTCATTGATGATTACTCTAGAAAGACATGGATCTATCGCTTAGAAAAACCATTAGAAGTATTTGATAAGTTTTAGGAATTTAAGAGGTTGTAAAGCAAAGTGGTCATTACATCAAATCTACGAATTCAGATAATGCAGGTGGGTACACGTCTAATGCATTTTGTGGTTTTTATAAAAATCATGGAGTCAAGAGAGAGTTCATTACTTCTACTCTGCACAACAAACTAGACTTTTTGAAAGAATAATAGGACCATTATTGAAATGACAAGGGATATGATGAAAATAAAGAATTTGGATAAATTTTGGGTTGATACAATGTATAAAATAATGTACACACTACATAAAAGTCCACTAAAAGGAATGAATCCTAAACAAGTGTGGTTTCAAATCAAGCCAAGTGTTGATCTCTTGAGAATATTTAGATGTGTTGCATAAGCATACGTTCTTAAGGAAAAAGGTTTAAGTTTGATGATAAAGGTCTAAAATGCATCTTCATTGGTTATACTTCTAAACATAAGGCATCCAAGTTGTATGATATAGTTAAAAAAAGTTGGTATATGTGACATTTGATGGAAAAGAAAAATACACCTAAGGAAATAGAAGCAAAAGAAAAGCTAGTTATGATTGATGAATTTGAAAACTAAGAATTTGAATCTTCTACTATGTGAAATAAAATATTAGAAGAAAAAGATCATTCTCATAGTCAAAATTCAGACACAAATTTTGAGAAGAAAACAATAAGATGACTAACAAGCAAGAGTCAACCTATCATCAATGACTCAAGAAATGGAGAAGCCAATTATTTTTGAAGAAGCTCAAGTAAAGGAAGAGTGGATTGAAGTAAGGAACAATAAGATAGAATCTATAGTTGAGGGAAATGATACTTGAGAATTGGTAAAATTACCTTAGGGTAAATAAATTATTAGTACAAAGTGGGCATACAAAGCTTAGTACAAATCACATGGCAACATTGTTAATTATTAAGCCAGATTGATAGTGAAAGGATACACTCAATATGAGGGTATTGATACACTAACATTTGCACTTTAGCACAAATAGATACCAACAAACTAAACTTGGCTTTGGTAGTATAGCCAAACTAGATAGTCTATAAGATAGATATAAAAAGTGCTTTTTGAATTGATATATAATAAGGAAATGCATTTGACAAAACTTAGAGGCTTTGAAGTAGATTCTAAGGAAGATCATGTTTATGGTATGAAGAAGGCCTTGTATGGTTTCAAATAAACACTTAGAGCATGGTACTTCATAATGAATTCATAGCTACAATATAAATATTTTGTGAAGAATCATTCAGATCGTAATCTTCAAACTAGAAGCTCAATACCTGCCATATTTATCTTGGCTCATTATCTAGATGATCTCGTCTACATTGAGAATAATACAACCTTGTTTTTAAATTTTAAAGCAACTATGGTTATAGAGTTTGAGATTGCATATTTGGGACATATGCATTTCTTTCTTGGTATAAACATGTGGTAGAATGAAGATAATTTTTTGATATCTTACTAAAAGTATGCTTCTAAATATCCTATAGAGATTTTAGTTGAAGGGTTGCAACCAGTTACAATAGTTGTTGAGGTTGGACTTAGGTTGTTCAAAGTAGATGAGTCAAATATAGTGGACCCTGCTCTTTACAAATGGTTGATTGAAAATTTTATTTACTTGAATAATATTCAATCAAATATCACGTGTTGTGAGTTTGGTATGTGTATTCATGATATAATATAAGGAAACGCATTGAAGAGCAGCTATGCCAAATTTTACATTGAGTGATTTAATATTTCACATTCGAAACATGTTAAATTGATTGGCTACATATTCAAATTGGGTAGGTTCCATAAATGACTAAAAATCTACTTTTGGTTGTATTGTAGTCTTGATTCAATAGTACTTTCTTGGAAATCTAATAAATAATTGATAGTTTCACTATCTACATAGAGGCAAAGCATAAAGATGCCACATTAGTATATTGTCAATTATGAAGACAAAAATCTCAAAAACTCTCTCCTTTCTCTCACATAATCAATTTCAATTACAAAACACACAGGCAATACTCCCCTTCTAACTAATTCAATTACAAACTTCACAACTTATTACACGTCTCATTGCCACATAAAACGACTTTTCACAATTTCATTTGTCAATTGAAACAATTTAAAAGTTTTGCAAATAAAATTGACATGGAAACTCAATTTATTTAAATCAAAATGCTAGTCACACAATTATTTGCAATTCCATTTGATCGTTGGTTTCCTCTGTTCATAAATTCCGTGTCATCTCAGGCAATTCTACTCCCTATGGCATACTCGCTTCTCATTTCTACAGCTGCACAACCTCCTTCACCTACTCATGGCGGCCTCTACTCCTCTGTTCCCTCTATCCTATCCTTGTTGCGTCCATTTCTCCTACCTTCTTCCAGCTGTGCACTGTTATTTGTCTCATGCAATGACTTTTGTTTGTCTTATGGTCTCCACTAACCTATCGCCCATCTCTTCTTTACCACATATCACGACCTGTGCATGTTCTATCCATTGCAAATTAATTCAGCCACTTGAAATTGGTGCAACCCTCACTCATAACAGCTGCTGCCCCTTTGCAAACTCTCCCTCAAGCTACTGCGCTTCCTCTTCTCTCTGCAATTTCCACTCACAATCACATGCGCTTCTGCTTCTAAATCTATCCAGAGAGAGTTTAGTTGTTACCCAACAACCGGTACCTGAGCATGTTTCAATAGTTGTGATAGTAGTTGTTTATATAATGCCAATATTTTTATCAATATTGGACCAATAGTTGTGACTTTAAAGTTGTTAGTGTTGATGATGACTACCCATAATTAAACAAAATGTATTCCTTTGATCTAAAAGGCAACCAATCATGTGATTCCACATCAGCGCTCAATAAAACATGTTGTGAATGCACAAGTATTGGTCTCACTTTTTTTTTGGGCCTTTTTGGACACCTTGACAAAAAACATGCTGATGTGGTATCATATTTGATGATGTGGCCCTGAAACCTTAGTTATAAGCAAGGGACTTGCCAAGTAAACTGCTGTAAAAAATTGGGAGTGATTTGAAAATTCCAAGTAGGATAATTAGAAGCGCAAAGTTAGGGTGCACAACTACTGGGTCCTCTCCCCTATATCTCATTTTTTCTTTAGTTAATTATATCATTTTTTTAACATAGCAGGTTCGACCCCCCCCTTCATTCTGAAATCTGCATATTTTAATTTCTTTAGATGAGGTGCCTCTTCCTCTAATGCCTTCCCTTTCTTTTATTTTCTTTTCTCTATGAATTTCCCTTTTAATTCTTTCTAAAGCTCTCACACCCATTGTTTTTTTTGCATTTATTAATTTACCCAAGTGATGCACTATTTCAACTTGTCTTTTAAACTTCTCAAGCCCATTTTATCTCTCTTGTTTCTCATAAAACCATCGGCACCAATGGTACCAAACAATGCAAGATGGAGTCTACATCACTTCAATTCAAAGGGAGTCAAAATCATATGCAAAGAACTCACAAAAATACATTATTTGTACCTTAAGAATATTGCTAGTGTATACCATGAGCGACCGTGAGGCGAAGACTGAAAAACCAAAACTAAATCAATAGAAACCAAACAAAGCTAAAATGTGTTTTGTGTGATGCTCATTACGTGTTCCCTTGGGATGCTCCTACATCAGACACGCAGGTAGGAAATTTGTGAGCATAGGCTCACAAAGGTGGAGTTGATTAATCGAACTACTCTTCCAAGTTGAATGCAACCTACAACGAACTCCATCATTGTCCAAAATGCACATGAAATCACTTCTTCCTCTTCTTCCAACAGTTCATTGGAACAAGCTTCACACTCCTCTCGCAACTCCACTCACCCTTCTTCTCTCTTCTCATGGATCCACATCCAACTTGTATCGTCCTCCTTTGCCAAATTATTCCTCCTCTTTGCTCCTCGTTCGCGAGATCTATCCCACCATCAACCAACCACCTCCACCAAAATCCCTCACCATCCATACCACCACCTGCAACATCCTCCCCAAAGTCTACATCTACTACTCCATGGAAATTAACTATTTCCATGCACTCTTCTCCATTCTCTTCAATAGAAAACAAAAAGAAATCAACATCATCAAAAAATGCAATACTATTTACCTCGTCCTTCTCTTCGTTGCAACATCACCCTTCGTTGCGACATCTCTCACATCATCATCAACTACGACATCTTCATTCTTTGTTACTATCTTCTCTTCGTTGCTCACTTCTTCATTCTCCTTCATCTTCTTTTCTTCTTATTTCTCCATGCCTTCCTCATGGCATGTCTTCATTGCAACTTCTTCATTTGCATCAGTAGGGGCCGCTCTCACATCTTTCTCCTTCCATCTTGGGCTGCGACATTCATTTCTTCCACTCTTATTTCCATTGTCCTTGTTCTTCTTCTCGCTTCTCTTTACCAATCTCCTCTCATCCTTTTCCATATTCTTCTCCAATTTCTCCATCTTGGCCTAGATCTTCCCCACTTGTTCATGGACTATCTTTTCCATCTCTTCAAACTTTTTATTTTCCACTTCTTCCCAATATTTTTCTTGGAACAAAATTCACACGAGTCTCCTCATGAACCGTCTCATCTTCTTGCTTTCACTCGTCCCCATCTCACATATCGTACTTTGCATCTTCATGACTTCTTCAATGTGCTTCCTCTATAGGCTGTCCCACATTCGACACTTTGCCTATCTTCACTCTCCACTTGCAGGTCTTGGCATAGGCTGCCTCATGTTTGACGCTTTTCCTATACACTTAGAACCTTTGGCTCTAATACCATTTGATGAAGACAAAAATATCAGAAAATCTCTCCTTTCTCTCACATAATCAATTTCAATTACAAGACACAAGTAGTACTCTCCTAACTAATTCAATTACAAACTTCACAACTTATTACACGTCTCATTGCCACATAAAATGATTTTTGACAATTTAAAAGTTTTACAAATAAAATTGATAGGAAACTCAATTTATTTAAATCAAAATGCTACAGACATAGAATTATATGTAATTCCATTTGA
>VDFB02343191.1:0-21417 GCA_007258455.2 Sequoia sempervirens | reverse complement strand
ATGAGAGATTAGATGATGTGACCTATTTGACTCAAATTTATGGATTTATTTAAATCAAATAAGAGAGGAATATGATAAGAGATTAATTAAATAAGAATTTTTATTTATTTAATTAAAAGAGATGGGGTTTGATTAAATAAAATAAGGTTTTAATTTATTTAATTTAATGGATATGCTTTAGAGATTTAATCAAATACAATTAACTATTTAATTAAATAGGGATAATTAGATCAGATGGAATGATTTATTTAACAAAAGAGATTGACTTAATTAGATAAAATGATTTATTCAATTAAGAGAGCAATATTGATGAATTTAATCAGATAAGGAGATTTGATTAAATGGTTAGACCAAGGGATGATTCAAGAGGAAACGATGTTAGTAGGTCGAGATCAAGTGCACAATGTCAATCAGTATATTTTACGTGTCTACAATAGACAGTTGCAGGGAATGTCCTAACTCATACTATAGGCAAAGTTGCCCCATACTTTTTATCAAGACAATCCACAAATAGTAGTCAAAGAAAAAGAGTCATGAGACATCCTCAGCCCTCTAAATCCCTCATGGGACATCCTTGAGAGAACTAGTAACATGAATTAAGGACAAATTGAAAAAGGATAAGAAAAAATAGCCCACGAAGTCAACAACAACTCAAAGTTTTTTCCAAAGATTGATTGTCTAATGTTTGACTTACTAGGTAATTGACGAGTTGATTGTTTGACAAGGCCTAGTTATGGGAGAAGAGACATGTCATATAAGATGTTCGATTTTGGTTTCAATCATGTGATCACCTGTATAAGGAAAATGAAAAAGTTTCAATAATGACAATGTCTGGTTTCAAGGACACATCCTGTATAAGACAAAAGTTTTACTGGTTTGATAGTTTGATGTTGGTTTGGTATTTTGTTGACTATTTTGAAAATTTATTTGATTTGACTTGATGAATTCTTGGTGTGTTGTCCTATTGATGCGTGATTTGTTTGATGTTTTGAAAACTATTTATTTCCAAGATGACAATGTCCAATTTATTATAATTGTCATGGTAAAACCCTAAAGGACAAACCTAGGTGGTCTCAAGGGATCATTAACAACTGGTCTTGCCTCTGTAACAATGCATAGAGACCCTGTAGATCAACATGAAATCACTCTATCTTATTGACAAACAACTTGCTCACGATTTGACTTTGTTTGACAAAATCCTAAGGGACTAACCTAGTGCCTCAAGGGCTCATTGAAAAATGGCCTTTCCTACATGAAGTCATAGAGGTAATGTAGTTCGACAGGACTTGGAATGACATGACTAACTTGGACTCTACTTTTGTAGGTTTTGATGATTCTTTAGATTCTTTTTTTTGTTTTTGACATATTTTGACTTTTTTTTTTTGGATTTTTGAGGATATTTGTTTTTTCTTGTCTATTTGTCATTTTATGTTTTTTTTTTTCTTTTTTGATAAGAGCCACCTTTGTAAGATCTAATTACATAGGTCAAGTATTTTCCCCTAGTTGGGTATAAGACCAATTTATTAGGAGTGGAATTATAGTGGATAGGATGTGAAAGGACACATGATGTCAATCATTCTAGGTTATGAAAGGGACATCCAGGATTTATTATGGGTGTCAAAAAGGTATAGAAGAGTAATGGGAGAGAAAGTCAGATGGAATTATGGTAGACAACAAATTAAAATTCAACTACACATGGTGCTTGTTTGCTAGGTTTTCACCATGGTACTTATCCAAAGCACCACCGAAGTGGTTTTCACTATTAGATGGATTATTTGTCTTTACTATTTCCTTTTATTTTACTTTCTTGGTGTTACCAAGATGCTTGTTTGCTAGGTATTCATCAAAGTATGAATTTTTTTATTTTTCTCTATTTATTTTTAATTTTTAATTTTATTCTTATGAGTAGACTTTCAGAACCTATGTGTAGAATTTGCATAGGTGTAAACTATTGATTGGTTCTGACAAGGATTCCTCTTCAAGAGTGCAAAGTTGATAAGCTCTCAATCCATATACTGCTATAACAATATAAGGACCCAATAAATTTGGCTTGAACTTTCTTATCTTTTCACATTTTTCTTGGCTCTTCAAATTCTTAATTAAGACCAGATCACCAATGTCAAAGTATTGGTTCAAGACTTTCTTATTGAAACTATAACAAAGATTATTTTGATATGATTGAAGATGGTCCAATTCCTTATGTCTCTACTCACCTATAAATTCAAACTCATGTAGCCTTGATACACGTTATTCCTTATCGTTGATATGTCCTTACATGGATACCGTTAGAGAAGGAAGTTCGACCTCAATAGGTAAGATAGCTTCAAAACCAAAGACTAGGGAATATGGAGTGGCACCTGTAGGATTATAGATGATAGTATGGTAAGCCCATAAGGTTGGGTTAAGCTAAAGGTGCCAATCATGACCAACATCATTGAGAATAGTTTTATTAGATGCCTCAGCTTGGGCGTTTCCTTATGGGTAATATAGAGTGGAGAAATTGTGTTGGATGTGGAATTTCTTACAAAGTTGATAGACTTCTTATTTTTTGAATAGTCAACCATTATTAGTGATGATGGATTGAAGGACTCCATATTGACAAATGATATAGTTGAGTATGAACTTACAATTTTTTTTGTTGATTATGTATGTCATCAGAATATCTTCAATCCATTTAGTTAAGTATTTGATCATGGTGATGATGAATTTATGGCCATTGGAGGATGTGGGATGGATCTTACCTATGAGATCGAGTCCCCATTAGGAAAAGTTCCATGGTGATGTTATTGAATGTAGTTCTTGTGTCGGTGCATGTATCAAGCCTTCATGGATATGATATTGTCGACATCTTTTGACAAAGAGATAGGATTCTCATTCCACTTTAGGCCAATAGTAACCTACTCTGATGATCTTTCTAGCCAGGGTTGGATGACTAGAATGGGCCCCACATATACCCTCATGTACCTCACACAGGGGCATTTATGCTTCTTCAGTATTGAGACATCATAGAAGGGTATTGCCAAGGGTATATCTATAAAAGGTATCACCAATAATGGCGTACTTGGAGGCTTGGCTAATAAATGTCTTGCATTGATTAGAAAAAAGTTTAGGGGGAAGGATATGGTCATGGAGGTAGTCATATATGTCTTGGTACCATGGGGAATTAAGACCACTAATTCCACAAACCATCTCAGATTTGGGGATGTTGAAGGCAAGGACCAATAATTGTTCTACCAAAAACTTGAATTGAGGCATATTTTTTTATATGTCCAAGAGAGATATGATGGTTACCATAGCATATATTGATTTTTTTTATTGTAAGCAACATGATGGAAGAGTATTATGTCAAAATATTTCCTGAAGTTGTCTACCATTTATTTTTACGGGTGATATTTTCATCCTTTGTGTTGTAATCATTACTAAGTTGCCAGATTACTAGCTAAGAATCAACATATATACTTGCAAGTGCTTGATCTTCCATTTTATTTCCATACGAAGTCCTATGAGGAGGGCATCATATTCTACTATGTTTTTTATACATATAAAGGAAATTATGAATGACTTAGCAATAGTATCATCTTGAGGGGTAAAAAATAGTATGTGTGGTCCCAAACCATGGTTTGTATGAAATCCATCAAAGTACAATTTCCATGTCATTAGTGTGTCTATAGTGAAGATAGATTCATCTATAAAATCATATAATAATGGGTGATCAACCTTAGTTGGTATGCCTGTAAGTTGGTTAGCAATGACTTGTCCATTTATTTATTTTCTCTCGACATACTCAATGTCATATTCACTAAGTATCATGACCCATTTAGCCAACCATCCTATCAATGCTACTTTATTGAGAAGATATTTTAATGGGTCTATCTTTGTGACCAACTTTCTTTGATGGTTCAACATGAAGCACCTTAGTTGTTAAGTACTAAAAACTATCACAATACAAGAATATTCTATTTGAATGTAGTTTAATTCATAACCAACCAAGGTGTGACTAATGTAGTATATCACTTGCTCACAGACTTTGTCATCATTTTTTGCAAGTAATGCCCCCATTATAGATGTAGTTTATTAAATATAAAGAATAAGAGGTATCCCACTGACTGGTGGAAATTAAAATAGTGGCGTGAGTAGATAATCCTTGATCTATTGATAGGCTTCCTCACACTTTTCTGTACATATGAACGATACACCTTTTTTGATAAAATGTTGAAAGGGATGTATCATATCATCTAGCTATACTATAAATTGTCTAATGGATTAGATTTATCCTTGTAGTGTTCATAGTTGACTTATGTTGGTAGGTGGAGGCATGTCTATTATAGCTTTCACTTTTGTTGGATCTACTTCTATAGACATGCAAAATTAACATTCTGCATTTGATTAGGTTCATTCGTTTAGATTTCACATTAGGACCATTCATCAATTAATCAGGTGCACTTTCATCCATTTCAAAATCAAACATCCATTTAAATCAAATCCTAAATCATATTCCATCATTTTCTAATTCAATTAAATCAAATATCAAAGTCCTAAAATTCAACTCACCTAATCATCATTAAACTAACATAATCATCATTTATTTAATCTAACCATGATTAAATACTAATCTCACCCACTTTCATTCTCTAGATATCTCCACTTGCACAAGTAAATCAATTTTATTGATTTATTAAAAACCCTCATTTTCCCTGAACATGACAAGTTGATTTGTCCCTCCAACATAGCATTTATTGCTGTTTTTCTTGTCCCCCTCTCAAAATTTATTGCAAAATTTGAATTCAAATTTTCCCACTCATGGGCACTCTCCCCAAATCTTGCACAACCATTGGCCTATCATCATTTGACAAATGGCCTCTCCTCATTGGTGGATCTTTAATCCCACATTCACCCTCTTGGCCAATCTCTCATCAAGAAAATCTATAAAAGAAGGCCTTCACTCTCATTCATGGATCCACAATTTTTATGCAAGGTTACTCTCAAATTTTAGAACTCATCTTGCTCATCATTTCCATTGCATTTACATCATCTTGAGCTCTGATCAAGGATTGGGAAAGGGTCACTAGCACATGTGACACCAATCCACTATGGAATAGGTAACTTGTTGAGTGTTTTCATTATGCTTGTGGTTTTCTTTCATCCTTTGTTGCATTTTGGAGCATTTGCAAGGTATTTCATAGGAGTGTTCTTGAAGAATTTGTAGGTACTAACCCTTGTTTGAGATTAGTGTTTGCATATTTCAAAAGCACACTCACAGTTTGGCAATAGAAGGAGGGCATACTTTTGAAAGTGTTCTACACTTTGTCACTGTTATTCTGATTTTCTTTTAGTTTTTGAATCCATGTTCTTTGTTGTTTAGACATTACTTTGATAAAGTTTCTAGCTAAACATTACGCAAGCAATTTTCCTATGCTTTCAAGTTTTTTGTTCATGTCACCAAGCAAACAAACCATGCCTTGTCAACAATTGAATATACCTCCTGCATATAACTCCTCCCCTTGCCTTCCCCATTAGCATGACTTTTTTTTTTTTTTTTTTACTATATGAAGAATTGAAGCTTGGTTCTCATCAGGCAACATCACCAGTTAAGCTCGTCCCTGCCTAGGACACCCGATGGCTATGTACAACCTCCCTGGCCATTTCAGAATAATTTTGGTATAGGTCGCATCTCAGGACAAGGATCATTCACTGGCTATAAAGTGCAGCGTATACCTATTTGCATGTTGGCATGATGAATTCTATGTACTTTCATTAAAAACTTATGTGAAGTCTCTGTGAAACCCTATTATGATAGGTGTTGTCTAATCTAAAAGTGTCTACTGCATTAATGATTAAATACTTTGTGCATCCCTACCACAATGGCCAGACATCGAAGCGGATAGTTCCTCATTTCATCATCATCTCATCCATTGTAACATGTCATTCCCTCCACACGTGTCCCTTGTTGACTCATGTTGAGATCTGACCCATCCTCCATATCTGATTTCCCTACCCTTCTCTGGAATATTTATACTTGGATCCACCGATGCCTTGGTATTTTGGTTGAAATGTCAGGAAGAAGTAGCTGAAGAGGACGCAGATGAGCTGCTGGAGATAGATCCCACATTTAATGCTTTTTGATGAAGAATCCCTGTTCTTTGTGCCTAAGGGGGATCTCATTTACAAAGCTTTGACTCTGCCAACATCTCTAAGGGGGTGTTCAAAATTTAGAATTTTTTTTTTATCTTCTAAAGAGTATCCACTGACAGCACTTGAGTTCGCTTTCTAAGGAGGATTTACTTTGCAATGTATAAATCAAACAATACATTCCCAGGCAATATCTATCATTCCATAGAAAGGAAATACTTGGATGCTTCACTCTTGCCACTGATAGTTAATCCAGGTAAAAGCTAAAGTAGGCTGCCATCCAGTAATGTCACATGCTTGTAGGTTGATGTTATCAATGCAGCTACTCTATTAGATAATGTCAAGACTAGTGCAGATTCATATCAATTCAGGTATTAAAATCCAATTTCTTTCTGCCATTTAAAATTTGTGATCACTGACATGCATTAAAGTCTGGTTCTTTTTTTAAAAATATATATTATCGATTGGAAATCAAAGTCTTTGTAGTTTACTCATATTAATTCCAACCTTTAGGTGCTATGGTTGCTATTACTTCTAGATGGAAATCTGCGATGAAGAGAAAATGTTGTAAATTCATTAACTATGGATGTTTGCAGAATAGTAATGCTCATTCAACATTAGGTATTCATTATGCGGTCTGTCATTCATTACATCGCTGACTAAAATACTTTTATATGCCGTTTTACATTGAATAAGAAGTGCAGTATGATTAAAGTGATACACGCAAAGCATAATCTTTGGCCACAACATTTAAGAGGAGACACCATCTTTCTTTGGGGATTCTGCAGCGGTCTGGCAATTCTAGCCATAATATCGATTGGAAAAGAAAATCTATAGCGGGCAACATTAAAACAAAAGGCCAAATAAGGCGACAAGCGTCCTTGAGTAGTTTACCAGAGGCGTGTGTCTTAAAGTTTCATTTATATTGTTGTCTGTTGTCAATAACATTGTTGACTATCATTAAATATTGTATCCATCCCAGAAATTGTGTTGTTTGACGTTGATAGTTGTGATTTCTCTTCCATTTTTACACGGGATCCCGACGAACACATTTGACCTTTTCTGTGGAGGATTGTTGGCCATCCATGAACATTAGATTGTATTAACTCACAATCATTATCAACAATCAGACATTTGGCTTCTAACAACAACTTGAAATCTTTGTAGGAGCGGTTTCATTTGTGAGGAAGGCTACTTTCATCTACTGTTATTAATGTTTTAGTGTAGGAATTAAAGTTGTGTCAAAGACCATACTGCTGTACAACACATAAACTCCAAAAATTGCTCATTCTTCCTCTTGGTGGATTGTTTATTAGCTTTATTCTTTGGTGTTTGTGCCATTTCAGCTTCTATCTCTTTGATTTGGCAACTTGATCAAAGCTATTTCCAAGAGAATTTTGTTGATATGAAATCCACAAAGACATAATGCATCCATTAAATATGTGCTAGTTGAAATACCATGGATATTATTGAAAGTTAATGCTTGTCTTTCTTTATCATACAAGTCAGATTAATAAATTGTAGATCCATTTATTGATGTTTCATTGATTATCTTAAAACATTAGTCTTTTTCATTTAAGAATCATTTCAAGTTAATGCTTAAAATGATTTTAATAACTTAATTTTTTCCAAATAGGTACAAGGAAAGCGAAAAATCAACAAAGGTACAAACGAAGGAAAACAACGAAGGCACAAGGCACAAGGAAAACAAAAGGAGGAGGATTTTTTTTTAAAACTCAAAGTGTTTTTAAACGCTTTAAGTGTTTGTTCAACACTTCTTTACGAAATTGTTACCTTTTCGCTCCTAGGAAACTAATTTTTGTTTGGGTCTAAAAACAACAATTTGATTTTTTCCATTCGCAAAAGGTTAAAATTCAAGCTTAGACACTTGCTAGATTTTGTTTTGGGCTAAAAATTGGACAAGCAATCTTCATATTTCATTTGGTGCTTAAAACGAATCAAACAATTGCTTTGGAAGGATAAAATGAATGTGTGTTTGCCTTGTTTTGTGGTTACTTACTTAAACTAAAGTCATTGAAAAGGACGTATGCACTTCTCTCGTGCTTCCAAGCGATCTTGAGAATCAAAAGGCCTTTTTGGTGATTTTGGCGTAAGATAAAGTGATCACCTCCACACTTCGATTTGGGCTTAAAATTGAACAATATCTTGTGCGAGTGTGAGTAGGGGAATTTTCACGTATATTCTCTTTCTTTGTGCTGTCAAAGATTGATCGAGTTACGGATTGTGTTTTTGCTTGCTTTTGTTTATCTTAGAGGGCCTGCCTTGGGGAAAAAGTACTCACCGAAGGGAATGACTCAACCGGTAACACTCTAAAGCCAAGAGTATTTCCAGCCAGGATATAAATGTGGGTATTGGTTAAATGCCATTATCACGCAGTTCACTCCGACAAGATGGATCTAAAAGGGACTCTTGCATGGGTCAATCTCCACGAACGGAAAGTCCTTACTAGAACCCATGTGCTAGAATTTTCCAAAATCCTTAATCTATTTGTTGGTGCAAGAACGGTCATTCTGAAGCCACCCCACACTTTTATGGTCTTTAGTAGAAATGGAAAACATGCCATGGGAGTTTCATGGGTGTTGATGCTTGGCTGCCCCGATTGACGTTAATGAGTTGTGGAGGGGAGCCAGTGGGGTCAAGCATCTAACCATTCGCTAAAGATAAGCATAGTTGGAATTGTCCAAGTGGGGATTCAACAAATATTGTCTTACACATCTATAGGGCTTGTACTTTTTCTTCGTTTGAAAACATAGTGCTTTATTCGAAAACATTTTGCAAACAAACATTCAACATGATTCTAAAAATTTCAAACCCTTTTGAAGACAAATATCATTGACTCAATCCATATGTTATTGCTTTCCCTTGGAATTCACATCCTTAGAGGTTCCTAAGCATTGGATTATACCTCAATTTGTCTTCTTGAGTAAACAATAGGAAAACCCTTGCCTTAAGTTCATTAAATTTCCACATAAAATATCTTGTGGGGTTTAAAGAAATTAAGACATTGGACATCTTAGTTTGAAACTTTAATCAAAGCGAGTGTTTTTGGTAAAATAAAGCCATTAAGCAAAGTTAAGAAAAATGAATTTTCATGTGTGATTGGAGACTCACAAATCCCAAAGAAAAAATCATTGGAAATCAGAAAATGAATGTTCAAATGAAATCATTTCTTCGTTACAAAGGTCTTTAGGAAGCATATGCATGCTCTTCAATACCTAGGTCTAGGAAAATAAAGTGTCTTTTTTAGGTTAACCTAAGGATCAAAACAAATCAATCCTCTTTCATCCATCTTTCAAAACATCAAATCCATCTCACAAATCATCTTTTCGAAAATCTTGAAATTATCCTTGATACTAGGCTTTGTGGAAAAAAATCAAAATCATCCAAAAACATTGTGACCAAGTCCTTGAAAACATTTATCAAAACACCTTTGGCTAGGAATGTCTAAATGCATCCTTTTGCATATCGTTAGTCAAAGTTATCCAAATCATTTTGCCTAGCTTAGTATATGTAGATGAATCCTTCTCCATATGCTTAGCAAAAGCTATCATCTTATTTGAATAGGTGTGGATAGATGCATCCTTCTCTTCACACATATTCAAATAGTCATCCTTTGAAAGAATCCATCCCTTAGATCATTATCAAACATCTTATGGTTCCTTTTGTTCAAAATCCAAAACAAAATCAAAATCAAAGTCAAGGACAAAATCCAAAAAACCGAAATCCAATCAAATCCAAGTCCTAAAGCCTTGTGTCTCATTCAAGATTTATCAAAATCCAAAACATTCATATCATTCATCATCATATCATCACCTTTGATCCCCAAAAAAGCATCCTAAAACTTTCACTTTGGGACATAAAATAGAGATTAATCCAAAGAATCAAGAGATTCATCTCCCATATTCTCGAAGATTGATCCCCATTTTATGGTTCTAACTAGATCTCAATACAAGAAGAGTATGGAAGCCAACAAAGAAACACCCGCTTCAAGTGATCTTAGCCAAACCACTCTTGAAATGAATCCCATTGGGGATGGAAATCTCACAATTAGCCTTCCAACATCATCGCAAAACCCACAAGATGAAACCCATGGAGAGGATCTTACATTTGGAATGTCTCACGAAGAAATAGTGGAAATGCTCCAAAATTCGGACAACCATAGAATCATCAACATCATGATGAGACTTAACCCTTCATTGTACATGCTTGAACTAGCAAAACAAGGGGCCAAGTTTCCTTCGGATTTTGATGTGAGCACTATAGTAGAGACATCTTTTCCACCAATCTCATCCATCATCCCCATTTCATCTACACCCCCATCTCAAAACGTCACAAAAAATATCCCACAAATCACAACATCATTTGCTCCAACTCAACCCAATGTTAACAAGGGAAACACATTCCTCAATCCACTTCAATCACATCCCCTTATGAATAACCAAAACTTGGACGCAAACACCATAGTGGAACAAAACATCCTCCATAATCCATTACACCAAAATGTTCCTCTCATTTTACATTATGACCCATCATCAACATCTTTTCATGGAGCACCACAAACACCTCTTCTCACAAATTCACAAGAGGAGGGAGACATGTTCGGACCAGGGGGCATTTTCAACACCACAACACTCTCGCAAGGATTCACCCCCCTTACATTTCCACCTCTCCCACCATCACCATTGTCATCTACACCACTCCTTGGTTTATGGCTTCCCCCTCTACCAAGTATCAATCAAAACATTTTTCCAAATGCTCAAAACTTATTGTTGACATCACAACAACAAATGATAAATACGCAAGCAATGGCAACATCATCAAACACCCCCACAACATTACAAAGCATGGTCTCTAATCAACACGACAACACCATCCACCAACCAAATAATCAACACAACATCATAATCTACCACCATTCCAAACCCACCACCACCCCCACCACCACCAACGTTCACCACATCAAACCAATTCAACGCAGCATTACAAGCCACTTTTCAAAGAGGATACCAACAAGTGCAGAAACAAAAAGCAGTACAACAAGCCGCTCAAGCTGCCAAAGCTGCACAAGCCACATTACAAGTGCAACAAGCTCAACAAGCCCAAGCTTTATTGCAACAGCAACAACAATAAGCCACCCAAGCCGCACAAGCATTACAAGCACAAAGGGTCGCTCAAGCACAAATTTTATTACAGCAACAAGCAGCACAAGCGCAAGCACAAGCACAAGCTCAAGCACAACAAGCATAAGCTCAAGCACAACTTCTTGCAAAAGCAGTGCAAATGCAAGCATATCAACAAACACTAAAGCAATACCAAGAGCAACAAGAAGCAGCAAAATTGGCAGCCCAACAACAAGTGTTGTGGGAACAATAACAAGCAGAACAACAAGCGTTGTTAGAACAACAACAAGCGTAGCAGCAAGCACAACAACAAGCGTTGTTGGAACAAGAGCAAGTGCAACAACAAGCAGAAATCCTAGCGCAACAACAACAAGAGCAACAACAAGCATTGTTCATCCAAAAGAAAGTAGAATCCTACTACGCCCGCCACAACATACCGATACCATTAAACAATGCACCAACCAACCCATCCATCCAAACAATGATTGCAACACCTCAAAACACATTCATCCCACCCCCTCATCCCCAAAATGATGTGATGACACAATTTAGGTTGCTCTCGCAACAAGTGTTGGACCTTCAATCGGGCTAACAACCAAAATGCAGAGCAACTTGTGTCCCTATCCATTTGATAGGAGCCTAGACATGAAACCATTCCCTAAGGGATTTGAGATCCCTAAATTTGACAAATATCGAGGGACGGGAAACCCTGAAGATCACATCAGGGAATTCCAGTTCATTGTATGGAGATTGCATATGATGATACTTATCTGATGTGACTATTCCCTAGGAGCTTGGAAGGCAACGCTATAGAATGGTTCTCTCGCTTACCCTAGGCATTAGAACATTCCAAGAAATTAGAGATGAATTCATTAGAAACTACGCATGTAACATTACAATGGATGTTAGTCTTGAAGAACTATATGCTCTAAAACAAGGAAAGAATGAATCTTTCGCTTCATTCCTTCAACGATGGTGATCCAAGGCTAATCAGAGCAAGTGGACCATGCCAAAAGAACAAAAAGTCTGCACAATCATCACCAACCTTGAAAGCCGCTTGTCTTTTCATCTCAAGGTTCAGGGAATCACCACCTATGATCAACTGATCTCCAAGGCGCTTAGCATCGAAAGAGTCCTTGCAACCCAACCCGCCGAATCAACGTCATATCACGAACCGCAAAATAACCGCCTGTCATCAAACTACAATGATAAACCTCGCACATGGGCGAGAAACAAAAATGTCACTAATGATGGTGTCATAGATGCCAAGGTGGTCATTAGTGGTCCGCGCCAAAACACATCCACACAACAAATCCAAACACCAAATCAAAACATTCATCACACAACGCATCAACCCAACAATAATCCCACAATCAATAACCTCAATGACCAAAGAGGACCACCTCAATGCAAAACATACCCCAAATGAAAATACACTACTTTGGGGGAACCACTTGAGGACATCATGAAAAAGCTAATTGATGAAAAACTCATCCAAGCTCCTACATTTGAGAATTATCAAGAACCTGATGTCAAACCTCCTTGGTACAATGAAAATCAACTATGTGAGCTCCACAAAATCAAAGGCCACACCACAAACAATTGTATGAGACTCAAGAACATCATCCAAGATCTCATCGACAAAAGAATCATAAATGTGGAAACACCTACTGGGAATCAGGATCTTAAAATCTACACAAATTCGATGCCGAATCATGGCAACAAAGGGAATAACAAGGATAAAGGAAAGGGCAGTGTAAATCATGTATACGAAACAGTTGTTTCCAACCTCAATGAAAACTACATGATCATCACCATCAAGGGCACCCATGCCGAAAATTGTGGAGTCACCACAAGAGGTGGAAAAGTCACCATTGCAGGGTCATCTCAACCAAATAGGGTCCCTTCATCTAGATCCAATGGCTATAGTGTCGTAGACCAACTCAAAAGAACACCAGCACACATCTCCATCATGGAGTTGTTAAAAATATCATTGGCCCATAAAAAGATCCTCGAAGAAGCATTAGCCTCATCCACCATCCCCGCAGATCTTGATGCAGAGCAATTCCAAGCTATGGTCAGAAACATCATAACGCCTAACCTCCTTACATTTTCTGACCAAGATTTTCCCACCCAACTATCTCATAATCATGCACTTCACTTGGAAGCCATCGTAAATAAAAGCAAAATCAAAAGGGTCTTGGTGGATGGAGGTGCAGGTTTGAACATTTGTTCTCTTAGCCTCATTAAGTAGTTGAAAATAGAAGAAGACTCCATCGACAAAGGGAAAGGCATCACAATAAGAGCATACGATGACCAAGAAAGAGTGTCTCAAGGCACAATCAAACTCCCTATTCATGTAGGGCCAACACTCATGGAAACAACTTGCCAGGTCTTGGACCTCGACTTGCCATACAATATCCTCCTGGGACGCCCATGGATCCATGCGATGAAAGTCGTAGCGTCAACTTTCCACCAATGTGTGAAATTCACACATAATGGACAAGAGGTTACCATCCACGAAGATCCCGATCCATTCTCATATTGCAAGAATCTTGAGGCCAAATATTACAAAATCCCCCAAGTGCCAACGAATGATGAGGGCCCATCCACATCATACATTGACCCCGCCACCCTCACATCCACTTCTCCGACAGAGACACCTCCCACTCCCGCCATTCCCACCATCTTCGACATCAAGCTCATCATCCAGGAGGACTGTTGTGGAAGCTATAGGCTCCCTAATAATGCTTTTGTGATAGGAGAGTTACCGCAATCTCCTAGATCACGGGGATGCCCATGAGAAAATCAAGCTTCTACATCGCAAACAAATCCTCAGGATTATCCTGAATTCACAAGCTAGGGAGACCTTGGTCAAGAGGTTATTGAGACAGATCCATCCCACATGTTGTATTGAGATGAAAGACTGACACCTAAATTACCAATGGATAAGACAAGCAAGGGCCTACAAATGATACTTGAAATGGGTTATGACAGAAACCAAAGATTGGGGCAAAATGACAATGGGCTTTTAATACCAATCATGCCTGAGACATGACCTATAACAAATCTTGGTCTTGGATGTACCCCTCCTAGAATAACCATACGTGGCCAAAGTCCTTCGGTTAGAGCTGCTAATGTTTTTCCTCAGCCAGTCCTAGTACAATTGCACTCTCCAATACCCATAGGGATAGACATGCATAACTTTATCACTAAGCCCTATATTAGTAGCGATGACGAAGATCACTTTACCAGTCTACCTAGGTTATTTGAGGATACTACCCTTTGCATGATTAGTACCTTATCTTTCGAATCTGATCATCAAAATCATGAGATCCGCTTAGTCTATCCCCAATTGATCGACTATGACCAATGAGGACCACCAGTTCTTGATACATTTGAAAATGATGAGGCGCTCTCAGAATTCATGGGGTTGAGGGATAACATTCTAGATGGAGATCACAAGGCAGGATTCATAATGGAGTTGGACACACATGCCTATTACAGGGAAACGATTGAATCTTTCAGTCGTAAAAGTGAGAAACTAAGAATCATATCCAAGTCCTTGAGTGAAAACCACACCGTGGCACTCTCTGACAAGAAAATAGTAAAATGAAAGGACGTATCCAACAGTGAAAACCTCTATGAGGCGCCTGAGGATGAAGGATTCAATCTTCCCCTAAGATCTATTCATCAAGAGAAGTCAACAGTCTTGGCCGAAAAATGCAACCCAGTCAACCTAGGAACAGAGGAGACCCTGCATATCACATTCTATGTGGAATCACTATTATCAGAAGAGCAAGAACTCCTAGCAGCATTCCTAAGGGAAAGACAAATAAACTTTGCATGGAGTTATGCTGATATGCTAGGACTTGATCCAAATACTGTGGTCCACCACCTAGCAATGTATCTAGATGCAAAACCTATTAGACAAAAGCTTCGAAAAATGCATCCTCAAATTGCTTTGTTAGTCAAAATGGAGCTCAAAAAGCTATTAGATGCTGGATTCATCCAACCAATTGATTATTCGGAATGGGTATCGAACTTGGTACCTATTTCAAAACCTGATGGAGCTATCAGAATTTGTACATATTTTAGAGATTTGAACAAGGCATGTCCCAAGGATGATTTCCCACTTCCCAACATCGACACGATAGTAGACATGACAGCAGGGCACGAGATGCTATCATTAATGGACAAATTTTCAGGATATAACCAGATCATGATAGAAAAAGAAGACCAACATAAGATGGCTTTCACTTGTTCATGGGGGACCCACTATTGGAACATGATGCCATTTGGTCTAAAGAATGCAGGAGCAACCTATCAAAGGGCCATGACACTAATATTCCATGATATGATTCACAAAACAGTCGAAGACTATGTCGACGACATTCTAGCTAGGTCAAGAAAGAGACAAGATCATATAGCAACCCTAAGTGCTATCTTTGACAGATTGGAGGAATACAAGGTCAGACTAAATCCCAAGAAGTGCGTCTTTGGTGTACAATCAGGCAAATTGCTAGGATACATAGTGTCCATGAGGGGTATCGAAGTAGATCCAGCAAAAGTGAAAGCAATCCTTGAGATGGAAGCAACAAGGAATCTAAAACAACTGAGAGGCCTCCAAGGAAGGCTCCAATCCATTAGAAGGTTCATAGCACAACTGGCAGACAAGCAGAATCCGTATTCACACGTACTCCACAAGGGGGTAATATACAAATGGGATATAAAGTGTGAAGAGGCATTTAACAAAATAAAGGAATATCTACTGACACCGCCAGTGTTAATGCCACCTATCCCAAAGAAGCCATTGATCTTATATGTGTCAGCAACAACAGTAGCCCTTGGAGCTCTTCTAGCCCAGCATGATGAAAATAGAATGGAGAGGGCCATCTACTATATTAGCAGGACAATTTTTGGCCACGAGCTAAATTACTCATTCATCGAGAAAGCTTGCCTTGCAGTAGTGTTTGCATCCCAAAAATTCAGACACTACATTTTGGCACACAAGATAAAGCTCATTGCGAAATTGATCCCCTCAAGTATCTCTTATCCAAGGCAATGCTCACAAGCAGAATGGAAAAATGGGTGATGATACTGTCAGAGTATGACATCGAGTATGTGGAAAGAAAAGCCATTAAAGGTCAAGTTATTGTAGATCAACTAGCAGAAGCACCCATATATTCTGAGAATCCTCTTGTATCTGAATTTCTAGATGAATCCATCTTTAACCTCAATGTAGCCAATCACTGGAAATTATACTTTGATGACTCATACACACAACACGGATCAGGAGCTGGTATCTTCTTCATCACCCCCCAAGGGGACTGCATACCATGGTCATACAAACTAGCATTCCCTTTCATGAACAACATAGCAGAATACGAGGCTTTGACTATAGGTCTCAGGATAGCAGTGTAATGGAATATCATAGCCCTCAAAGTCTACGGAGACTCAATTGACCATAAATCAAGTCAATGATGAATATCAGACTAAGGATGACAAACTAACTCCATACAATAAATTGGTGGAGACTCTCAAGGAATCCTTCATTGACATAACATTTGAGCAGATTCCAAGAACCAACAACAGAGTCACTGATGCCATGGCTACAATTGGGTCTCTAGTAGACATCCCTCACAACATGCCAAAATATGAATTTATGATCGAGCAGCTTCTCGTTCCCACATTCGAGGTACCAGAATCAGAATATGTGTGTGAAATCGTTGGCCCTGGCGATCCTTGGTATCATGACATCTATACTTATCTTTGAATAGGAGTCATACCCACTGACCTACCATCGAGCCTAAAATGAACCTTTATTAAAAATGCATCTTGATTTGTCATCCTAGGAGATACCTTATACCGTAGAAGCATAGAAGGTACCTTACTGCACTATCTAAATGTTGAGGATGCATTAACCACTCTAACCGAGGTTCATAACGGTATCTATGGCTCACACTCGAGTGGAATGACCATTGCCAAGAAACTGCTGAGGCTCGGGTATTACTGGCCCACGATGGAGCGAGAAGCACATGATCACGCTAAAAGGTGTTTACAATGTCAGTAGCATGGGGACCTCATCCATGCTCCAGCTCAAGAGCTCCATCCGATCGTCACACCATGGCCCTTCTCATAGTGGGGACTCAATCTCATTGGAAAAATCTCACCCACCTCATCCAATGGCCACAAATTCATTATAAGTACAACTGAGTACTTCACAAAGTGGGTGGAAGCCATGCCCATGACATATATCACTGGGAAGCAAATCTCAAAATTCATCCCGAACTATCTCATATGTCGTTACAGTGTCCCACAGGCCATTATCTCATATAATGGGACACCATTCAAGAAACAGGAGGTTCGCGACTTGTGCGAGAAATTCAAAATCCAGCATCGCTTCTCCACCCTGTACTATCCCCAAGGCAATGGCCAAGCAAAAGCCACGAACAAAACCATCCTCAAAATCCTCAAGAAAATAGTTAATGACGCAGGTCGTGACTGGCACTTGCAGCTTAATCCTGCCCTCTGGGCTTATCAAACCAGAATCTGCACAACCACTGGCACCACCCCATTCTCCTTGGTCTACGGATCAGAGGCTGTACTCCCAATTAAGATCGAGCTCCCATCGCTCAGAATATCACTGCAAAATCTCATCACTGATGAAGAATATCGGGTTTCAAGACTAAACGAGCTGGAGTTACTGGATGAGAGACGCACAAATGCTTTAAATCATCTGCAAGTCTATCAAAGTAGGCTCAAACGAAGCTACAACAACAAGATCAGAAGCAGGACTTTCCAAGTCAGAGAATTGGTCTTAAAAGAAAATCAGAAGAATGTCCCAAATCCCAGCAGCAAAGGCAAGTTCGGACCCAATTGGTTAGGGCCTTTCATCGTCACAACAAGCTATAAATCAGGGGCATATTAGCTATCAACACCCGAAGGGGAACCTCTCCAGGAGCCCATGAATAGCTCCCATCTCAAAAAGTTTTATGCCTAATTCTTTCAAGGTATAGAACCAAAAAATCTAAAAAATCAGAAAAAGTCCTGAAAATATGGTTACTTCGGCGAAAAGCTGGAAAATAGGCATCTTGGTAACAACAAAAAAATTAAAAAAAAGCAAAAAATCAGAAAAAATCAGAAAAAGGATAAAAAAAAAAATCGTCCTCAAGTGAAAACCACTTCGGTGGCACTTTGTGCAAGTACCTCGATGAAAACCTGGCAAATAGGCACCTTGTGTAAATAAGCACTTTTCATCCACCAGGACCTTTACAGCTTGTTCATCATCATCCCTCCATTTCGCTTCCATCATCCATCACATTCAAGTCTCCATCCATCACACATGCACTCACATCTGCACCATAGCTTGGTCCTGTGTTCGTATCATGATCCCTCCGAGTACTACTCGACCCATTCTCAAGGTCAGTTTGTCCTGCCTTTATTGGAGTAGTCTATTACATCATGCTAGGGGCACATTCCCATCGGATCAGATTCATGTATGCTTTAAAATCCTCAAATCAGAAAATCCAAAAACATCAAAACATAAGAAAATCCAAACACATAAGAAAATCAAAAAATCCAAAAACATTCAAAACATATCAAAATCCAAAAACAAGTCAAAAAGTCATTCAAAAAGTCAAAAACAAGGTCGTCTTGTTGAACTACGTCATCTCTAAGCTTGAACGTAGGCAAGGTTGATCTTTGATCATCCCCCGAGACATTTAGGTCAGTCCTATAGGAGTCTGTCATAATAAACTGACATTTCATCATGTATATCTTCATTTGTAAATCGGTCAAGTCGTTAGTCAAACTACGTGGTCTCTACGTGTATAACGTAGGTAAGGCTCATCTATTGATCAACCCCATAGGCCCCTAGGATAGGTCTTTAGGTTAGTCTCTTGGTCAAAATCTTAGAAAATCTAAAACATTGAAAATTGAAAATCAAACATTTGAAAATCAAAAATACTCAAAAAAAAAAAATAGCCTCAAAACATTGCAAAACTCAAAACATCCAAATATTTGAAAAATCCATCCACTCCTCATCTCTCGCACCCAACAAACAATTCATTCATAATAAATTGATCAATCCTCAACCTTTTGGTGAAACAATTAGAAACAAGTCTAGCAGGTTAAAAGTAAAACTCAAAAGCGTCAAGTCTCAAGTCTAAGTCAATACATAAATAAGTTGGTCATGTCTTTATGTCGATAGTCCATCATCCAAACAGTCCCATATCAACCATCTGATAACATCATGTCCTAGGATGAATCCTTCCTACAAGGGGCATTATTTATCAGAAAGAACATTTTGGATAAATGAAATGATGTGTCGTCATCCACTAACATGTCCTAGGATGTATCCTTCCTACAATGGGCATTATCTTTTGGCAATAAGTTTTGGTTCTTATCCTTAAAAACACATTCCCTTTTGGTTAGCGGTATTGAAGCACATCAACTTGTTTGTGTGCTTTATCTTTTTCTTTAGACTTATCTTATTGCGCTCAGTCCAAGGACCTCTCGATGATATCCAAACGAAGGATTTAGAGAGATAGGAATGGGGCAACGATCATTATTGTTTTTTCTGCTGTGCTTGTTGGACGTTCTTGTAAAATAACTTGGTGAATACTTTCTTTGTTAGATATGTATAGAGGATGTTTTGGATGCCTTGTTGACTATTGCATTGATTGGTTATACCTCTCTTTGTTTTGGTCTGAGATGTTTGAAACTTCTAAAGTGCATCCTAGCAAGGTTTTTGTATGTCAGGTGTGAACAAGAATACTCCTATCTATTTGTCGAGTCAAAGTCCATCACACTAAGTACAACGCCATCTTGGTCCTTTATACCTTGATGCATCATGCTTAGGCATGTTATCAAACATAAAGTAAGTGACCCTTTTAAAATCCCAATCCTTGATAAGAAAATCATCCATCTAACATCATCATTTCTCATCATCTCTCATCATCATCCCTCATAATGTTGGTTTGTTGGATCCTCTTGTCATCATCTAATTTCTTCATTTTTTGCACTAACATCATAGCATGAATAGTTAATCATCATCACCAATACATCCATCATGCATCCATCATACATCTTGCATCCTACATACATCTTGCATCAATAAACCGTCAGCATACCACATATCATTCACATCATACATCATAGGAAACATCGATCATTTCACATGCATTGCATAATCATCATCATAATATAGATCTGTTAGTCTAAGCATCTCATAAATCATCCATTGCATAATCACATCATTCACATCACCCATCTCATCCATCTCGCATCATATCATCATTTAAGTTGTTTAGGATAATAGAGATTTGTTATTCTAAGCATCTTAAAATCATCTCATTTGCATCATCATCCATAACCACCCATTTTGAACCTCTTTATCGTGAGATCGACCCTCAAATAGAATCTTTTTGCTCAATCTCTCGAGGGGGCAATGTACCAGTGTACTTCTTTCCGCTGGGGCATCCGAAAAATCAGAATTTTTTTGATTTCGATCGTGGCAAGTTTATTCTTTGAACCAATGCAACAAGTACATTGCTTCAAAGAGGGGCAAAATGTAGACATGCAAAATTAACATTCTGTATTTGATTAGGTTCATTCGTTTATATTTCACATTAGGACCATTCATCAATTAATCAGGTGCACTTTCATCCATTTCAAAATAAAACATCCATTTAAATCAAATCCTAAATCATATTCCAACATTTTCTAATTCAAATAAATCAAATATCAAAGTCCTAAAAGTCAACTCACCTAATCATCATTAAACTAACATAATCATCATTTATTTAATCTAACCATGATTAAATACTAATCTCACCCACTTGCATTCTCTAGATATCTCCACTTGCACAAGTAAATCAATTTTATTGATTTATTAAAACCCTCATTTTCCCTGAACATGACAAGTTGATTTGTCCCTCCAACATAGCATTTATTTCTATTTTTCTTGTGCCCCTCTCAAAATTTATTGCAAAATTTGAATTCAAATTTTCCCTCTCATGGGCACTCTTCCCAAATCTTGCACAACCATTGGCCTATCATCATTTGACAAATGGCCTCTCCTCATTGGTGGATTTTTAATCCCACATTCACCCTCTTGGCCAATCTCTCATCAAGAAAATCTATA
>VDFB02343189.1:0-10501 GCA_007258455.2 Sequoia sempervirens | reverse complement strand
GAGTGACTGGTCTTTTGAGGAATAAAAGGCTAGATAGTGCAAGTGGAAGAAAGAGTACCAAATAACGTTTTGCAGCAGCAGATTTGCAATGATAGCAGGGTTGCTAAGGTAAACCGGGGGTGCCTCAAACTAACAGAGGACCTATAGGTTGTAGGGTGAATGAATTAGCACCCAAAGGAGTTCTTAAGACAAAGACTCAAGCATTGAGATTGTGTTTTCTCAATCAACCCTGGTTCTATCAGATTGGTATCAGAGAGTGAAAGATTTGGGAAGCAGCAGCTTATATGTCAGAGGAAGTTGAATCAAGTGAACCGCCTAAGATGGTGACTAATGTACAGTTAGCCAAGATGGTTGAAGAGCAAGAAGAGGATAACAAATCTCTAAAGGAAAGAATAGAACAGCTTGAAGCAGCATTGAACAAGGTGAAACTGGAAGGCAAAGTGCCAAAAGAAGAAGAGGTTGCAGAGGAGGACAAAGTCCCTGAACCTGACCCTGTTCTCGAGGAGGAGCCTTTCTTGAAGTCATTAAAAGCCTTGAGTGGAAAAGGACTTGAGGGTGTACCATTATTCCATGGAAAGATGGATCCCGATCTGGTCTTGGACTGGATAGATGGAATGGAGAATCATTTTGAATGTGATGGAGTTACAGAAGCACAAAAGGTGAAGGTTGCAAAATCAAGGTTGAGAGGATCAGCATTAACTTGGTGTAAATTTGTCCAGACTAAAAGGGAGAAACAAGGCAAGTAGCCCATATCAACCTGGAAAGGAATGGTTGCTAAAGTGAAAGAAGCCTATATGCCAGATGACTATGAAATCCAACTCCACAAGAAGAGGCAGAGTTTAAGACAAAAAGACCAAGATGTAAACACCTACACGGAAGAGTTCCAAAAACTTTGTTTGAGATCAAATGTGGCAGAAGATGAGAGCCTAAAAGTGGCTAGATACCTCAACGGATTGAAGTGGAATATACAGGAAGAGATGGCTTTTCTCAGCCCCAAGACAGTCCACCAATGTTATTAGCTAGCTATCAAGATTGAAGAGAGGAACAAAAGGAAGCATGATCAGTCCTCTAAGGGCAGAGGAAGAGGCAGAGGTCAAAAAGGACAACGTGGAGGTTACCAAGGAAGAGGTGGTGAACAAAAAAACCAAGGAGAATCCAAGCTTACTGAGCATGGAGGTGAAACCTCATCAAGAGGAGGATTTAATAGAGGAAGAGGACCTCAAGGAGGTTCAAATAGAGGAAGAGGAGCAGGCAGAAGTAACTCTTACTTTTCCACCATGAAGTGTTATAAATGCAATCAGCTAGGCCATCCAGCTTATAGATGCCTGGAGAAAGCTTCATCTAGCAACGAGAAAAGAGTAGCTTTTGCACAAGAGGACACCATGAGTGTAAAGACACCTGAGATCAGTCATATAGAATCAGAAGTAGGTGAAAGTCTGATGTTTAGTAGAGTGTTGATCAGACAACTGGTTAAGGAAGAACCCAAGGAAAGGAGAGCTTTGTTTAGAGCAAGGTGCAAGATATTGGGAAAGGTATGCAAGGTTATTGTAGATTTTGGTTCTACGGACAATATCATCTCCGAGGAGGCAGTAAATAAGTTAAAATTGCAGAAGGTACCTCATGCCAATCCCTACAAAGTCACATGGCTGAATAAAGGGCAAAGTGTCTTAGTGAATGAGCAGGTTACAGTGGAATTTTCAATAGGAGGTTACAAAGACAAGCTGATTTGTGATGTACTGCCCATGGATGCATGCCATCTTCTTCTTGGCAGGCCATGGCAATATGATAGAGGTGTTGTATATCATGGAAAGGAGAATACCATAGAATTCATGAAGGATGGAAAAACATTCAAGCTGCAATCATTGATTGAGGAAGATGAAGGGCAGTCCAAGGTTCCTAATATCATGTTGAGCAGTGGTAAAGAGTTCATCAAGGATCTACACCAAGGGAATGAAGGGTATGTGATTATGATGCAACCCAAACAAGAGGAAAAGGCTGAAAGGACAGTGTTACCAACAGCAGTCCAAAACTTGCTTGACAAATACAAGAGCATAGTGAGTGATGGAACACCATCAACCCTACCACCCAAGAGAGCAATAAGTCATCAAATTGACTTTATACCTGGAGCCTCATTGCCTAACAAAGCAGCATACAAACTGACCCCGGAGCAGAACCAAGAAGTGGCAAGACAAGTGGAAGAGTTGCTGAGTCAAGGTCTGATTCAAAAGAGTATTAGTCCATGTGCAGTCCCAGTTGTTTTGGCAACAAAAAAGGAGGTAAATGGAGACTTTGCACTGATTCTAGAGCAATAAATAGAATCAAAATTAGGTATAGATTTCCAATACCTAGGATTGAAGATTTATTGGATTGCCTTGGAGGTGCAAAATTTTACACTAAGCTAGATCTTAAGAGTGGTTATCACCAAATCAGAATTAAGGAGGGTGATAAATGGAAGACAGCTTTTAAGACGAATGATGGCTTATATGAGTGGAAAGTGATGCCATTTGGCCTCTCAAATGCCCCTAGCACATTCATGAGACTAATGAATGAGGTGCTTAAAGATTTCACAGGGATTTTTGTGGTAGTTTACTTGGATGACATACTGATTTTCAGTAAGACAGCAGAAGAACATTTGAAGCATGTAGAGATGGTACTCAAAAGGTTGCAAGAAGAACAGTTGGCAATCAACCTTGAGAAGTGTGAGTTCTTCAAACAAGAGCTTGTGTATCTAGGTTTTGTGGTATCCCAAGGAACGCTGAAGATGGATCCAAGTAAGGTGGAAGCTATCCTAAACTGGCCTACACCAACCACAGCAACTGAGGTAAGAAGTTTTCATGGTTTGGCTCAGTTTTATAGGAAGTTTATAAGGAATTTTAGTGGTATATGTGCACTAGTGTTAGATACAATCAAGGGTGGTCAGAAAACAAAGTTTAAGTGGACTTTAGAAGCTGATAAAGGGTTTGAAAAGTTGAAAAAAGAAGTGGCAACACAACCTATCTTGTTATTGCCTAGTTTTGATAAATTGTTTACAGTTGAGTGTGATGCAAGTGGAGTAGCAATAGGAGGAGTCCTTAGTCAAGAAGGTAGACCTATAGCCTTCTTTAGTAAAAAACTCAATGAAGCTAAACAAAAATACTCCACCTATGATCTGGAACTTTATGCTTTAGTGCAGTCCCTTAGGAAATGGAGGCATTATTTGTTGCCCAAAGAGTTTGTGGTTTTCACAGATAACCAGGCCCTCAGTTACATCAACACCCAGGAGAAGTTAAGCAATAGGCACTTAAAATGGATGGAGTACATTCAAGCTTTCACATTTACCATTAAGCACAAGAAGGGATAGAAAAAAAAAGTGGTAGATGCATTAAGCAGGAGGATGTTGATAGTCCAAGAGATATAGCTGAAAAGCATTGGATTGGAAAGTTTTAAAGATCTCTATGGTGATGACGAAGACTTTTCCGAGGCCTACAAGGTATGTTCAGACTTTGCAAATCATTTTCACAGTAAATATGTTGAGTATACATTGTAAAATGGATTGTTATTCAAGGGCAATCTGTTATGTGTCCCAAGAGGATCAATGAGGGAAAATATGATCCAAGAGAAACACAATGGCAGTCTTAGTGGACACTTTGGAATTAACAAAACTTTAGAGCTGGTACAAAGGTTTTACTATTGGCCTAAGTTAGCATGAGATGTCAGAAAGTATGTTGAACAATGTGTTGTTTGCATGAGAGCCAAAGGGGGAGCTAGCAATGTTGGGTTATATCAGCCCCTTCCTATTCCGAACAGACCATGGGAGTGTGTGAGCATGGATTTTGTGGTGGGTCTTCCCAAGACTAAATCTAGTTTTGACAGTGTTTTTGTAGTTGTGGACAGATTTAGCAAGATGAGTCACTTTATTCCTTGCAAGACTACACACGATGCAAGCTACATTGCTCATCTATTTTTCAGGGAAGTTGTGAGAATCCATGGATTGCCATTGAGCATTGTTTCAGACAGGGATGTGAAGTTCATGAGCCATTTTTGGAAAACATTATGGAGCAGATTGGGAACTAATTTGTCATTTGGATCAGCTTAGCATCCTCAGACCGATGGTCAAACCGAGGTGGTTAACAGAGTGTTAGGTAACCTATTGAGGTGCTTGACAAAGGAATATGGACAGACCTGGGATATGGTGATTTCCCAAGCTGAATATGCATATAATGATAGTGTGAACAGGACTACAGGAAAAATCCCATTTGAAGTTGTGTATGGGATGCACCCAAGGGGAATTTGTGAGCTCAGAGACCTGGGAACAATGGAGAATAGGCGTGGACATGCAGAAGACTTCACTCAAATCATGAAGGAGATTCATGAGCAGGTTAAGAGGACAATCACAGCAGAAACACAAAAGTTGAAGGACAAAGTTGATGAGTCAAGAAGAGATGTGCAGTTTCAGGTGGGTGATTATGTGATGGTTCACCTCAAAAAATCCAGATTGCAGAAGGGGATGTCCACCAAGTTGCAAATGAAGCGGGTAGGACCATGCAAGGTGATAGCTAAGTATGGAAAGAATGCATACAAGGTGGAACTTCCATCGGATTTGGGCATATCTCCAGTCTTCAACGTTGCTGATTTGATCAGGTACAAGGGTACAGTCAATGATGACTTTCAGAACAGTCAGGAAATCTTTCAAGATATCAGTAATATACCCCTTCCAAGTCAAGAGAAAGCTCAGGCAGAGAAGGTCTTGGAGTCCAGGGTGAAGAAAGCAACAAGGAATAAGGTATACATGGAGCACCTTATCAAGTGGAAGAGCAAACCTGACTCAAAGGCTACATGGGTACAAGAGGATCAATTCAAGAAGCTTGGCATTGACCTGAAACTGATACCACCTTCCAGTTCTTCGTCTTTGTGCTGAGAGGGGGAGAATGGTGCAGGAGCACCTACCTTAAAAACAAGCATATTTTGATGTTTTGCTTTTAAATCTTTTCCTTTTTGTTGTGCAAGGTCCTAATGCCTTTTAGGATGTGTAAGGGGACCTTTTTAGAGCTTAGCTAAAATTAAAATAAATTGGGAACTTGGTTGTAGGCGTTTCCTTAAGTTTTTGGCTGAAATTCGAAAACACAGTGTGTTTTCAAACGCGTGTTATTTGGCCACTTTTGAGCTCGAAATGTTAAACCTAACTGTTTTTTTCGGGTTGGAAAGAAAGAGCCCGACATTTTGAGTAGATGGAAGGTCTTTTGATGATGGCAGTTGTGAAAAATAAAGAGGAAACAACGTTTTTTTTTGTGAACAGATTTGATTTTTCTGTGTTTGGTTGCGTGGCAGTAAATATGGAAATGAAATAAATCTTTTCTGAGTTTCTATGGCATGTAACACGTCTTTGTAAAGTTCTGTTTTAGGATCTTTAAACAGTTTTTCCATCGCTTCTTGTATTTTATTAAATCTGTCTTTCTTTATTTCTGTTTTTGACTGGTGAAATAAACCAGAAACATGGAGTGTTAGTGTTGTTTCTGCTCGCACCAGGCAATATGGACGCAGGGGAAGCAATGCTAGGCTCCAAACATGTAAATAATGTACATAAAATAGTCATTAGAGTTTCCTTTTGCAAGTTGGAGGACTATTTCTAGGCGAGTTGGGAACCCGGCTAGAAAATACAGTCAAGAGTGCAAAATCCCAACATGGCAGGGGTGGTATCTTTAAAATCTGATTTGTATTGTGATTGCAGACAATGCTAAGGAGGTGTAGAATAGTAACCAAAAGGTTCTTTAATGTTTTTGTGGTCAGAAAAGGCAGAATAGGCCAATGAAAAGCCTTAAGAAACCCTAGGTTAACCTAGGTTGGATTTTTCCCCTGTACGGGCAGAAAAAGGCAACAATCTCCAAAGAAGTTGTCAGAGCTTGGAAAAAGAACCAGAGAAACAATAAAAAGATTGGCACAACTAGAGGGAATAGAAGAGTTCTAGCTTGTCCTTTGAGTTGAGAGGGCTAAAAGGGTTTGAGGCTTGCAGCCTGCCCAAGAACCAAGAACTCTATTTTTTAGGAAACCAATGGAGAAGTGAAGCTTGGTGATTGTTTAAGCATTTGGAAAAGATGATTTTGGAGGCTTTGGAAAGTGCCACACACCCCTGTAACAACGTTGGAAGAGTGGAAGAGTGACTGGTCTTTTGAGGAATAAAAGGCTAGATAGTGCAAGTGGAAGAAAGAGTACCAAATAATGTTTTGTAGCAGCAGATTTACAATGATAGCAGGGTTGATAAAGTGAATCGGGGGTGCCTCAAAGGTAGAGGACCTATAGGTTGTAGGGTGAAAGACTTAACACCTTAGGAGTTCTCAGATCAAGAACTCAAAGCAGTGAGATAGTATTTTCTCAATCAACCCTGGTTCTATCAATAATAAAGCATCTAGAAGGTACATGCATGTATATGGTACCAAGATGATTCCATGTTGCTTGTTTGCTCACATGAATTATGATGTTAGTAATACATGGGAGTGATAGAAAGTTGGACAAATTATGTCATCGTTGATGGGATTTGGTGTTTTGCAAACCATGTTAATAGTTTATCCTTGAATGGTTACTCATGTTTCCTTGAAAGTAGGAAAATAGTCTCTTCCCTAGGGTTAGGGTGTATACTTGATTGTTATAGCAATACTCAACAATAGGGTTGAAAATTTTATTTTTTGATTACATTATTTTCTTATACTTGACTAAGAGTCTATTCCTATTCATGGAATTCTAGAAGAGGAATTACGATCTGACAACCAATAGCCATAATATGAAGGGGCTTAAAGGTGCAAAAGCACAAACTCCTCTCAAGCCAAAAATATCCTCCATAATGGATATGAAATTAATGTACATTGTAAACATGTGAATAAATGAGTCATATTGTGAGAAAGTATTTATGATTTTTGCATTACTGTTTGATTGAAGCCATAGGTTAGGATTAACCTATCTAGTCAGATTGATCACTTGATTGTTGATTAAATACTTTTGAAATGGAGTCATTTAATGTTGTGAGTATACTTTTGAAATGCAGTCATTTAATGTTGTGATTATACTTTTGAAAAGGAGTCATTTAATGTTGTGAGTGGATTATACTTTTGGAATGGATCATGAGGTATGGAAATGTCATTGCATTAGAGTGCTATATTGAATTTTTTAGTTTGTGACATTAAACTTACCCATGTGGTTACTTTGGTTGTTCCTAGGGTTAGGATAATCCATGGATGGGAGTAACCTAGTTGGTCACTTAGTATGCCATCACCTTTTAGGTTGAAACAATGTTTTGATTGAAAAGAGTATGTGTGGCCATTTACCAAACTGAGCTAAGGGGTGGGTGAACATACGACTTCTCTTCCGAGCGAATGATTTTATATCAAAACTTTGGCCAAAGTAGTGTAAGTAGTCACTGATTGTACTTGTCTATTCATTGTGAGCCAGGATTGCATAACTAGGCTGAGAATATCATGCATGTAGGTTGTAGCCAATGTGTGGCAGCTCTAGTTATGTAAGACACAACACCATGTGCTTAGGAAGACTAGTATTATGAGGTTACTAGAACAATCTCTTCGTCAAAGGGTAGGGCCATTTTACTAGATAGGTAGATGTGTGGGGGACTATAATAAGTTCGTGGTTAGCGAAAAAGCACTTGAGTGATACTTTCCCTCATACAGTTGGCAGCCAAAATTTGAGGATGTATGCCCATAAAGGGACATCCGGACCATTTGTACTATGTTTCATTAAGCTCTTGGAAGCTTGCAAGGTGGAGCACCCCTAGGAAACACTAGGCAGTTACACTAGGCAATAAATCTTAGTTTATTTTGATGTAAGCCTTCATGGAATTTTGGATTGGATGTTGATCATCTGATGAAGGTCATGTTGACCAATGATTAGGCCTAAGGGTTTAGCTTGTAAGGTTTTGACCTTTTTGGGATTCTTAGGAAATGCTTTTCAATTTTGGCAATAATGCTCAATTAGAGCTTCATACGGCCAAGAAAAGCCCAAGGGAGCATAACTGATTGAGGAACCCTATTTAGGGAATGCCTCGGTAGTGGAGAAGGGTTGGGAAAAACTTTTTGTATTGCTTTGAAGTTTGTGAGTTGAAGAAAATAGTGTGTTTGAGTGAATTTTTCTGATTTTTGCTTTGAAGTGAGCTTTAATGGATTAATCTTAGCACTGTAATTTGTGTAGTATGTAGTGTGGTAGATTTTCAATCTTTGTGTGGCATTTAGATAGGTTTTCAATTCAATTTCAAGCATTGTTGTAAATAGTTTTGTTTTCTTGTTGTTGCTGGTCTTAACCAGACAGTTTTGAGGAAATGGAGATTTAGCTCACTTTCCCACTGTACAAATTGTATGGCCCTTTGGGAATAGTGACTAGACTCCATGTGTGTAAATATGGTAGGATTTAGGGTTTGTGTGAGCACAAGAACTGTTGGAAAGTTCTTTCCCTAGGCGAGCCAAGAAGAGTCCGGCTAGGGAAGACAAGAAGTGCAGAGCACATAACTTGCAGGGGTGACAAGTTCTTAGGAAATTTCCTTTTGGAGAAGGAAGGTGGGAGTCTTTCCAAGGTCTGGTGATCAGGAGGAAACTCCACTAACTCATTTGGTCGGTGAAAGACTTGACAGTTTGGAAGCAACCATAAAATGGCTTAAAAACCCTAGTTTATGCCCATTTTTAAGTTGAGGCTTTGTACGGCAGAAAAAGACCCAAGACCCCAAAAATATTTGAGAGGTGATAATTTGAACCAAGAACCTCAAAGAAATAATGAGATGTTCTTTTGAAAGTTTTGAGCAATAACCAGTTTTCTCGAAGAAGGAGACCTAATTAGGGCTCTTAGGGCTAGTAGCCTTCTAAGGCCTAAATGGGGTTTTGGTGAAAGCGACCAAGACATGGAGCTAGGAGGACCCTCAAGAACCAAAATTGGATGAATTTCAATGAATAGAAACACCTCCACACCCCTGCAAATAAAAATTCAAGCTTTGGAGGTATTTTAGTCTTTAGTGTGGATTAAGGGCTAAGGAGAGAGTTGTAAGTTTTCACCAAGATTTGCCTTGGTAGAAAGAATTTGTGATGGTAGTGGGGTTGGCAAGGAGAACCAGGGGAACCTAACCAAGAAGAAGGTCCTATAGGTTAAGGTAGTGAAGTAAGACATCAAGGAGGTCTTGCAAGGAAGACCCAGAGCAGGAATCAATGAGTGATTCCTCCAACCTCCCTATCAGATTGGTATCAGAGCAAGCAAAAGATTTGGGATAGAATAATATATGTTAGAGGTTGAGTCTAGTGATTCTACCATCATGGTGACAAATGCAGAATTGGCCAGATGGTCAAAGGACAGGAGGAAGACAATAGGCTATTGAGGGAAAGAATAGACCAACTTGAGCAAGCATTGAATGATGTGTAGTTCGAAGGAAGGGTACCAAAGAAAGAAGAGGTTGCAGAGGAAGACAAGACCCCTGAACTTGACCCTATTTTGAAAGAAGAGCCTTTCTTGAAGGCATTGAAGGCTTTGAGTGGAAAAGCATTTGAAGGCATACCACTGTTTAGTGGGAAAATGGAAGCTGATCTAGTCATGGATTGGATAGAGGGAATGTAAAACCATTTTGAATGTGATGGAGTCACTGAAGCATAGAAGGTGAAGGTGGCAAAGTTAAGGTTAAGAGGTTCTGCCTTGACATGGTGGAAGTTCATTTAGACAGAGAGGGAAAAGGAAGGCAAGAAGCCTATTTCTACTTGGAAAGGTATGGTTGCGAAAGTGAGAGAAGCATACATGCCAGATGATTATGAAATTCAGTTGCACAAGAAAAGACAGAGCTTGAGGAAAAGAGACCAAGATGTGAACACTTACACTGAGGAGTTCCAAAAACTTTGTATGAGGTCTAATGTTTCAGAAGATGAAAGTCTCAAGGTGGCTAGGTATCTTAATGGCTTGAAGTGGAACATCCAAGAGGAGATGACTCTTCTAAGTCCCAAGACAGTACACCAATGTTACCAATTGGATATAAAGATTGAGGAAAGAAGCAAGAGGAAACAAGATCAGACTTCTAAGAGTAGAGGAAAAGGCAGAGATCAAAGAGGACATAGAGGTGGATATCAAGGTAGAGGGACTAAACAAAGAAATCAGGGAGAGTCTAAACTCACAGAGCATGGAAGTAAAACAACTTCTAGAGGAAGCTAGGGAAGAGGTAGAGGACCTCAAGGAGGTTCAACTAGAGGAAGAGGAGCAGGAAGTAACTCATACTTTGCTAGTATGAAGTGTTACAACTGTGGTCAAGTAGGTCATCCCACCTTATAGGTTCCTGCAGAGAAAGCATCTTCATCAACATCGAGAAGAGAGTGGCATATGCACAAGAGGACACCATGAGTACCAAATCACCGCAGGTTAGTCAAGATTGAATCAGAAATGGGGAGCAGAACCCTCGATGTTTGAAGTTGTATTCTAATCGCATAAATCCTCAAACAAAGAAGAGCCAAAGAAAAGGAGAGCCTTTATTCAGTGGCAAGATGAAAAACATTGGGAAAGG